>JXSR01S005248.1:40331-58623 GCA_000969725.1 Ophiothrix spiculata
GTAAAACCTGGATAACCGACTCCAGATTTCAAATTTCCCACGATCGTTTATACATTGATCTTTCGATATAATAATAGTTTCCTTAACGTTATTCGGTAAATTAAGGTCATGCGTAAATGTATGTATTTTGTTTTGGTCTATAAATAAATTATTTACAAAGTAGAAAATGGAAGTACTTGCCCTTATAGTCGCAATTGGTTTGATGAATGCTAAACTATCGGTTTGAACCACAGGGATCGGTCCAGGCCTGGATCGGTCTTCAAATTTTTTTCACACGGAAATCTCTTTTAAAAGCTGGCTTATATCTAATATAAGCGTCACGTCACGTCACGTCGCGTCGCGTCTCGTCACGTCACGTCACGTCGTGTCGCGTTGCGTTATGTAAAGTTATGTTGCTTTGGACGTGTTCCCTCATTAATGAGTTAATTTGTATTATAATTATCCTTTTCGTCGTCTAATGGACTATAATTATAGTGAAATATCAAGTTTTTCCTCACAAACCACGACGTGCATTTTCCTTGGTTTACTGGAACTTATTTTTGAATCTCGGTAGCCCGTTTCCCGGGCGCACACTTC
Organism: Ophiothrix spiculata; assembly: GCA_000969725.1. Classification (NCBI taxonomy): domain Eukaryota; kingdom Metazoa; phylum Echinodermata; class Ophiuroidea; order Amphilepidida; family Ophiotrichidae; genus Ophiothrix; species Ophiothrix spiculata. Next base: position 40,908 of record JXSR01S005248.1, read on the forward strand.
AAAAACAAAAAAACAAACATTTAATACACGTAAAAACTACACTTTCCCGTATGTCTTTTACAGTTATGCTTTCCCAGTTAGTGAATATGTAAGTTTTCAAAATATTTCATTCTTGAAGAAAATTCTAATATAATATCTGGGGTCCGGGCTAGAATATAAAAGTGGAATTACAACATGGGGTCTTTTGGTGAGATGCTGCAGAACACATGCAGAAAAAGGGGATATTGCGTGAGATCCAAAAAAAGGAGGACCAAGTAGTGTATAGTGAGGCCCAGTAAAAATGGGTGAAAGAATATAGGATTGCACAAAAATAGTCAATTTTCAAAAACTTTGATTTGAAAAATTCTAGTCAGCTCAGTCGAAAGGGGTCTTTCAATGACTGGTTTCAGTAGGATCAATTGATTTTAAAATGAGCGCCACTGGTGACAGCAAAAGGCGTCTTTTGGTGAGAATGAGTTGAAAAGGAGGGGTCAATTCAAAGTATTTGTCCGACGATTAAATATCGACTTTGCGCATTATTTTGTATGGGTTTTTTTTTATTAGAAAGGAAGAAAACATTGTATCTCTTGCTCTATCGTAGGTTATTTATTGTTTATTTTTCGAATTCAAAGCCTCCTCCCTGGCTTTAAAATCAAATGGTGCGTCCAGTGGGAAATTTTTCATAAATCCATGAAAACAAGTTCAGTTACAAAGTTATCAATTTTACAAGATTTTGAGTACAAACTTCTTATATTTGACCAAAACTGATTTTTATAATCGTGGGGAAATGCGTTCATGTTGCAATATTTTTAAAAACTTTTTACTATTTTTAACTTTTTTGCTATTTTCTGACATTGTTTTACTTTGCCCGGCGGATGAATAACACATTACCTATATTACTACGCAATGCAACGTGACGTGACGCGTATATTAGATATAAGCCTAAAAGCTTGGCTTTGTGATCCATTTCCGAACCATTTTTCTGCTGAAACGCCCACTTTTAGGTTCATGGGGTACTTTCTAACCAAAATTTCAAAAACAAAAAATGGTTGTATAGGGTCTGTGACGAAAAACCTCTTAACCATGTACAAAAATTGCCGCAAATGCACCTAAATATGTACGAGCATCCCTGTATACCATTTGTTAGTGAAACCCTCAGTAACAGGCCAGAGGGTCCGCAAGGGGGCAAAATGCTCCTTCCCTTGACACCTTCTCACCAAAAAAAGGGGAGAGACGGAAAGAAAAAAGAGGGAAGGAAGAAGGAAAAAAAGAAGATTAAAGACATAATGAAAGGCAAACGAGAAGAAATTGAGATAAGAGTGGGGAATGTAAAAACATATGTAATGACCTTTTTTCACTTTCTCAAATCGACTGAATTGTTTAACCTAACAAAATTTAGCGGGAAGGATCAGGCTGAAATAAGCCTTATCAGGACAAAAACCAACTTGTCCCCTCTGACACGTACCCTTTGTTACGCCACTGAGAACCCCCCCCCCCCTGGGGGGGGTGAATCTTCCATTTGTTGAAGGAATCTTGACACGAACTGTTGGTAACTACACAGTACAATAACATATAGCAAAAGTTTGTTTAATACTTTTTTTCTGCATTCAGCGACGGACGCAGCTGTTCAACTCGGCTAGAGTGAAAACCCCTTTAACTGTAAGTAACTATTATGGGCATAATTTGGATATTACTTACAAGCGATGAAACAAACAGCGATGCTTCCCTGATAGCAACCATAAGCTTTGTGCTAGTCACGTTGCTGACCATTAAAGCAATAAAAGCCCCTTTATATCACAGATCTTAAAAAAAAAAAAAAGAAAGAAAGACAAGTCACATTGCAAATAATATGTTACACAAAATGAATAGTATGAATAACGAATTTGGTGACGTGTATTTGAACAAGAATAAAAAGTAGTGAAATAACGAGTATGTTGTGCTTTATAAGCAATACATATTGACACTCTTAATGTTTTTTTGATGTGAGCATATCTTTTTAGTCAAGAAAATTTCTACTCTTATAATTTTCAAGATAAGTAATCATTTTTAAAACGTTTGTCTAAGTGTATCACCCATAATCATCCTTCAAATTTCAACAGTTATTTTATCAAATATGTATCCATCCATGACTATTCTAGTCGTTCCTGTAATATGTTAAGGCCTGTCCTGTATAGATATGATTTAGGGAGGACTACCATTTGTACACAAGGTCCTCTTCTGTAGAATGCAATCCCTGGAAATATTACAACTGCTGTCTCAATCAATATCTTAATTTAAGTATAAATAAAAAAAAAATGATCACTCTGTATCATTGATTATTATTTATCTACTGCTACATATCGTCACCCTAATAAAATAATGGCGTATCTGATAATTTTCACTTTTGAGAAAATCAAGAAAAACAGTCTGGTTTTGTTGGTTTAGTGATTTCATTGATCATTTCTTGGGTATAAACTTCATGATACAAAGCAACTATCATGGCTATGTTGACATGTGAAAATATGTATAACGTAACCATCAAACATCACTTAGGCCATTTTATAATGTTAGATAGGCCAAAATATGTGTAAGATAGGCCATTATATTATATGTCAAGTTGTCAGATAGGCCATTTTACAAGGACTGCGAGTTAGGCAGTAATGAGGAACATATATTGTAACTGATCGCTAATAAAATTTTGGCCTATCTGATTCCGATAGAAAATTTAATTAAATCAGTCGAAACCTTCTGTCAAAATACATGTTTACAGTCAGACAATCTTGTTCGAGGGGAGGGGACGGGGTACACAAATTTTATTTTGGTAGGGGTGCAGGCATAATATAATGTTGCAGGCATAGTAGTAATGTAAAAGCAGGGGTCTGGTGTACATGTATCTCGATGTATATTTCTTTTTGATGTTTTTGATGATTAAAGGATCAGATGACATCGTTTGGGGGTATTAAAACAGTCATTTTCAAGAAATGGGGTACATTCCGGTACAATCCCAATTTATGGTGTGGAAATGAAGAAAAGGGTATATTTTGGCAAAAAATATACCCTTTAACAAAAAATCTTTTAGGGGGGAACTATGATCATGCTCGAGGGGGGGGTACTCAAAATTTTTACGGGTATGTGCTGCGTGCGATATCCAACATGATAGGGTCTTGCAAAACTGATATTTGGTCGAAAAAGGGTCAATCTACCCTTTTCCAGTCACTGCTTCCATAAGAAGCCCAGGGGGGTTCAAACAAGTATAATGCTTCAGGCATAGCGCAACCACATGATTTTTCAAAACACCCAAGGGTTTTTTCTTAAGCTAAAATATATCCCTTTCTTGTATGCATACTCTAAATGGGATTTACCGTTACCGTTTTAACCCTATAGGGTTTGAAAAAGTACCCTTTTTCTTTAAATAGCTGCTTTTGATACCCTAAACGGCGTCACCTGATTCAACCTTCTGTCCTCAAAAACTACCCTAATTCACCCTTTCCTTCATCACGCTATGCCTGCAGCATTATATTTAAACCCCCCCCCCCTGGTTGAGAGGAAAATTCCGAAGAACTATAATCAATAGTTACATTATCTCTATTACTGACAAAGGACAGGAAGTAAAATGATTTTTAGGGAATGAGCAATACCTTTAAGAGAGAGGGCTATACTATACATTTTGGTGCAGTCAATACTTTGAATTGTTTTCACTTTTAAATCTGGCGCTAATTTAAAATGATCTATCCCTCACCGATAAAGGCCAGCCTTGTCAAGGATGACGTTCCGCACATTAAGTATCATGTTATCCTGCTATTATTTCCATTGTGTTGGGAGTGCGCGAGTCTTCATTATACAATTTGTTTTCAATAGGGTATACACTACATACGATTAAAGATAATCACTTATAACGGACATTGGACAAAAGAATTGGTCAAATTCTCTCTCCTTATCATCTCAACAATACATGAATATTCAACACCTATTTGACTGACCTTTTTCCATTGTGATCGTCTACTGAACTGAACCTGTTATATTTATTGGTTGAATGGAGCCATGAAAATGGCATATCTACCGAGTGATGTTACTTACGCCAAATTATGATAAAATGGCCTATCTCACAAGCGTCAGATACGCCATTTCCATTTTGGTTTATTAGCAGATGTTCAAAGCCGCATTTTTTACACAATGCTCACAGTAGGTGCCTTTTAGTCTAAGGAACTGATTTATTCAATAATCTCGATTTCGCCATTTTGTTAGTTACACCATTATTTTATTAGGGTGACGATATATATTCAAAAAATTATGAATCACATATAAAACACTATTCTCAACATCGTTTGTTTGTCTGTCTGCCTTGTATTGTCAGTCTACGCAATTGCCACTATATCCTTACTTTGGTTACTTTGTTTACCCGCGTTCATCTTTACTTTACTGGAACTTTCTGTAAGGGTGCCTACACTTTACTAGCTTTGCTTCTTGTAGTCATCCCGTCATCTTAATCTCAATTGCTTTTATATATGTTATCTGATCATGCTGATGGTGCCTGAACAAACTTTAGAAGAAAACCTTGAAAATGCCTTGTTCAGGATTAATGATAGTTTCTTATGTTGTCTTAAGGTCTTAAGAATTGAAATGGAAATTTGTGATCATAAACCTGAATATTAAGGCCATGGGTTTTAAAAGAGGCTACACCTTATTCCTCATGTTAGTTGAATTTGGTTATATATACATCGGATCAGTGCATCTTATTGTGTTATAATCATGATAATTTCAGTCAAAATATGTCAACAGTAGAAAGTAATGCTCTGAAGTAAGTAAACAGATAAAATCAATCATTTGAAACAGTTATATCTGAAAAAGCGTAAAATAATGCTTGTTTGATATGCAACAAAGTATGTTTAATCAACAAAACTATTTAACCCTGAGATGTGAAAATTGGCGCCTCAAAACGGAGGCTTGTTATATGCTTGAAATATTCATTTCCGTTGTATAATAATAGAATAATAAAACCACTGTACAGACATAATGTGAAATAGATGCTTGATTTAAATGGAATACAGTGTGTCCCAGAATAAACCTTACAATCTTTGCGTGCAGTTTTCATGGGTTTAACGGATAGTCAGAAAGTTTGTAAAGATCACATTTTATAGCCTATGAGTTTAACTTTTAGATACCGTTTGTTTCATTTCAATCGATAATGTACAACACAAGTTATGCTTTGTCAAATAATTGAATGTAAAATTTGCTGGTCCAATTTCACGAGTTTGTAAGTTCCCCTTGAATGAAGCTCTATTAAATATTGTCATTGATCTGTTCACTCAACCGTAACAATGTTTACTTATTTACTACGCACAATCTCTCTTTAATCTATGCTAAAAAAATGAACAAATTTGATGTAAAAATAAGACAGATATGATACGTTTTCCAAGGTGACTCAGTTTTACTCCATTCAGAAACACCCCTACTTTATGGAAAAATAATCATGAAATTGGACCAGACAAAAATCCACCCAAAAGTTTGATAAAACATAACTTTTGTTATATACTAGTGATTGAAATGAAGCAAACGGTATCTAAAAGTTCAACTCATGGGCTATAAAATGCAATCTTTACATACTTTCTAACTATCCGTTAAACTCATGAAAATTGTACGCAAAGATTGTAAGGTTTATTCTGGGACACACTGTAGGAACCAGCGAGTTGCAATCATGAATGACTTAAGGCATGTTGTTGCATCATCATACTCGCCTATGTTTTAAACATTGCACTGTCAGTCAAATAATAGAATACTATTAGAGATGTAATAAGAAACAGATGTTGAAATGAAATGAAGCCATTTGTACGTGAAGGTTTGAAATACACATTCTATTTTCATTTTTATATTTAAACATATCAATAATTTTCCAATGAATGATAACTGTTTCTAAAATGTCTTCTTACCAAAACTGTTGTAACTACACTTGAATTTGATTTAGTTTAGGTGGCACAACAGGCTACTAAATCTGTGGTGTAACATTGACAATTTTTTCTTCTTGTTGTTCTTCTTGTTCTTCTTGTTCTTCTTCTTCTTCTTCTCTTTCTTTTTTCTTTTCTTGTTCTTCTTCTTCTTTTTCTTCTTCTTCTTTTTTTCTTCTGCTTTTTCTTTTCTTTCTCTTCTTCTTCTTCTTCTACTACTTCTTCTTCTTCTTTTCCTTCTTCATTATTCTTCTTCTTTTTTTTTTACTTCTTCTTTTTTTCTTCTTCATTTGTACTTTTAAAAGTGAAGTAAAATGCCATAAAAATAAAAGCCAATATATTTATTCATAAATTTCTTCTTATCAACGTTATTAAAAACAATAAAGAATGTGGGGATGAAAATAGATAAAGACAGAGGAAGACATAACTTTAAACATTGAACACAACGCATAAAAGGAATTTTTTCATTCTGTTCTATTTTATGTTCAAACAAGTATTGCATGAATTTGCTTGTCCTAAAATGCTCGATCTCTAACTTGGAATTGTCAATGACCTTTTAATGGATTTGCACGCAAACTTCTCCAAGGACTAACTAGAAAAAAGTAATAAGAAAACTAATATGAATAGGATAATATAAATAGGATGAATGTTTTAAGGAAAAAAGGATTGAATTATGTATTGTAATTCTGTATATTGTAGCAGAAATCTCAGAGTGCAGTTAGAAATCATCTGTGCAACATATAAAGTATATAGAAAAGAGTATTGTTTTGAGGATAGAAGCTTTCTAGCAGATCAGTTAAGTCTTCTTATTAATATGTTTTCGAAACTGTATGAGACATATCAGGTTACACTTTTGTCTTGATCACATTGGGAGTTTGATCCGGAGCAAAACAGACAAGAGAGCACTTCAAAACACAACCGGTTGTGTCTGCGTGCTCTAAAATCCGCACGGAGTCGGTACTTACAAAAAATTCCTCAAATCCCTTCACTTGTTCTTTCAAAATGCCCCCCAAATACAAAAAAAATACTTTTAAAAAATCAATGTAGCTTAAAAATATCAATGTTTTTGCACAAAAATTAGAAAAAACAAGTTATACATGTTAGAATTAATAGTTATAAGATTAAAGAGAGAAAATCTTCTCAAAATCGCGTAAACAAAATTCCTAAACAGATCCTAAATTTAGTATTTTTCCAATTTTGGAATTGGGGGTCGCTGAAGTCTAATTAATAATTAATGACCCCAAACCTCGGTCTGGAACACACGGCCGCCAAGCCAGTGGGTCGGCTAATTTTCTGATTGTTTTGATAATTTTCTTTGCACTGGCTTGCAGTAATGATTTAGATATTCCAATAAAAGTACATTTACATGTTATAAAGGAAATAAATAGCAAATTAGTGTAAAATGTGATATTTTTGATCGTTTTTAGTGACGTCATCTTGACTTCAGCGGTGCGCTCTTCGTGTATTTATCTCGTTGGTACTTACAAAGTACGGATCGCACGATTTTTCCTGCATTTTTGCACGCAGACATCTACTAAATCAAAACAAGACAAAATTAAGGGCATTCTCAAAATAACTTATTACTTAAGAAGGATATTTTGCTGACTAGAACCTGTTACACATTCATACATCATTTAGACATTTAAAAATTTAAAAGGTAATTGATAACGATTGGGTTTTTTTTCAAGTCCTCTCACGGTTTTTTTTTCAAGGTCTATTTTTTGTGTAGTAGTAATTTCATTATCCGATTTTGATAAAATATAAATTAACAAACAGATGCTGACCCACTTATTGAATGATAAGTCACAGGTTAATCGGGTTGGAAAGAGAACATGTTTCGAAAAAGTTTGTCTGAAATCGATGCAGTGTAAAACATTAGAGAAAAGATGAAAACCCTAATCATTAACTATACAGCAGAGTGTTTCATATATGGCTAAAAGTAAACAGTTATATTGTTGACATGTTAAAACATACACATTTCATTTAACCCTCGTCTACCCAGGCTATTTTTTGTAACACGTCTACCCAAAGGGAGGAGGGGGGGTTGTTGCAACCCCCCTAAATTTTTAGAACGGAGCCCCCTTTGAACTTGGCTTTGCTACCAATAGATAGGTATGGTCCTCCCCTATCCAATGATACCAAGCTCACAAAAATCGGTCAAGGCGTTACGTAATTATGACGTCATAAAGCTCGTTCGGATCGGAAAATCGTGATTTGGCAAAAATGGCCACATTTCAAAAAATCGTTACAAAAGTTCTAAATGACCGACTTTCATCGCTAATAAAGAAGGGAAATGATAATTCAAACATACCCTGCAAGTTTCAGCTTCATAGCATGCATATATTTTTCAAAATGGCGACTCAAATTTTTCCGACCAACCCCCCTACACCCCTGACGGCCTACCCTAACCCCATCTTACGTGGTACTACCCTAATTTTTCATCAAAATGACCGCAAAGGATGTAAAAGAGATTTAAAGAGGGTTAAAGTGTTTCAAAAATAGAATACCAGAGGAAGTTACTTATAATTCAACTTGTTAACTATTATGATATTACTACCCTTGTGTCTTCTATGCGTGTTTGTCCATAAGTCTCCGGAGAAATACATGAGTGCTGCTATGCATCAGTAACGATTCTAAAATCAAAACAATCCATTCGTTATTTGCTAAGACTTCAGTTTATCCAAGTAATAATAAACGAATATACGAGCAACTTCATATTTGCTTTGATAACACGGTTCTGTTCCATTTAAAATTGTATCGGACAAATTAAATCTAAACGTGGGAGCGCTTGCACAAGATGAAGTTCCAAATGTTTGCTTAGTTAAAACCTTTTTAATTAAGAATACATTTGCGTTTATAAAAACAGTTGTGGAATGCTTGGGTTTGCATAACATGCAGACACATGTAATCGATATTAATAAGATCTTTCGGAACATTTTACTTCCATATACTTTTGAAATGTAATTGATCAATTCCAGGTTTGAGTACGTATGTCGTTTGTATTAAACAGAGAACATTGATAAATTGGAAACGAAAATAGCAGAAACAAAAACTAAAGCTTCCGTAACGCTGTTTTTTAACATTGTTTATGTATTCTATGAAAAATCATTTAAAAGCGATTAAAATGTCGTGCGATAATTGCTAGTGTATTTTGCATGCCGCATAAAATGAAGTGTTTTTAAGCCTACTGTTCTTCGTGAAAATCGTGACTGGGTATTTCATATTAAACTGTATGATTTTACCCACTCATACATGACACGCTATAACCATTTTTGGCATACATAAAGAGAAGAGTCTTATTATATATTAGGCTTGACTATTGAATTCACTCACAGTACCCTCTTTAAATATGGCGATAAGAATGTTTTAAAATTGGTTCATATTTAACGACGTTGGGTCAAAACGCTCCTTTGTAGTTCGAATCAACCGATCTCATTCAAATTTTATATGCTTTACTTTAAGAAACGTACAATGTTTTTTTTTTGTTTTGTTAAAAGTGCATGACCATAAAATTGTGTGTTAAGGTTGCTGTTTTCATGGAGTATTTTACGTTGCCTTTGTTGTTGCTAGCATTTGTCTGCTTTATCATTTGTAATTCCTTTATAAGTATTTGTCCTTCATCTTATAATATCTGAATGATATTATTATTATCCGAACAGCGTAAATTTTTGAGATTACGACAAAGGGCGTTAATTTTTTTGAAGAAACCTGTTGACGCCATTTAAAAGATGTTACTTAAAACAAAATCAATACCCAAAACGAAAATATAGGGTTTTCTCTATTTCGTATGTATTCCAAAGATTTGGTTGGTAAATGTAAATATGCAAAATCTACCAGTGAAAATAACATTCGAACATCTCTTTGTGGAAAAGGACGGTCCCCTTAAGAACGGATTTGGACATAATGTGAGCCACCGCGGAAAAAAGGATGCAGCTGTTGGCTCCTACATGTTCCTACATCACATATGCTACAATGAACAAGATGTAGGGGCCGACAACCGCTTTTTTTTTTTGCCGGGGCGTCACATATATTTGAATTCTTGCCAGAAAGGGACTTGCTTTGAAATCCATCAAAACGTTGCAAAAGATGTGGAAATCTTACTAAACTCGACATCTCACAGTTATCATTTTCCACAAATTGGTCGAGTCAGTACTTCATCGTGGTTCAGAAGCATGGTCTTTGACCAAACAACTGGAAAGAAGTCTGGATCGGTGCTACACCAGATTACTTAGTGGATAGACAAAGTACCAAACATGGAGCTTTATGGCGATATTCCTATATATTGTTGATATTTATGCAAACCTTTTGTCCCAGCAAATGTTACCTGTATCAAAACAATCTTTTGCAAAACAAATAGCAGTTGGAGAATTTGAACTTTGCATAACTTATAACACATACCTCTGCTAGATGTTTTCAAAATTTTAATATCACAGCATTATTATTATTTGAGATATCAACAAAGGTAGATACCTATGTAAGAAACGTATATTTTCAACATTCAACAAAATAATAAGGTTGTTCGTTTGATGTGATTTTAACCCTCGTCCAACCTCGTGAACTTGAAATTGACAGGTTTTAAGTTAGATTGCTTTCTATCGTTACCATAATCATGAAAATCTGATAAGCTATTACGTAATTATGACGTCATTAATTACTTCAGGTTCAAAAATTATGTAGAAATCTGATTTGGGGCAAATATGGTCACCTATTCAAAATTTTATTATTTGTAAATATAGCCTAGCGTCATATTATGCAGATATTGTTCAAAATTTACACAAGTTTGCAGTTTAAACGGTTAAAAATTAATGTTACTCATGAAAAATTGAATATGCTTATTGCAGTATTCTTCAACTTTCCCACCAAAATTTGATTAACAGGTTCAATATAAACAACTCATTCTGGAATGCATGGAATACATTTACATAATATATATACTGGAAGAGAGTGCAATTATTATTCATTGAAAATTGTACCAAATTTAAAGTTTGATTCTACAGAATTAGTTAAAAAGACTTTTACATTAAAACGTGTATATTTTGTACGTTTCTGATAGGAATCTACTAGTATCTTTGTTGATAACTCAAACTGCTGTGATAATTCAATTATAAGAGTACATGTATCTAGAAGAGCGTTGTAATATAATTTGTGCAAGGTTTAGTTTTTCCGACTACTATACAGTTTTTTTGCACAAAATCATTTTTCTACATATAACCATTTTTAGGACACGTGGTATAACAGTTTTGTCAGAGTGGAAAAGGAAATGGGAAATATTATTTGTGAGGGGGGGACTTTGCAGATGATATCAATTTTGAATTAATAGGGAAAATTCTTGAATCAATATTTTTTATGAACGGAGAATTTTCATTAAACAAAATACGTATGTAACTATTGCATAGACTTGCTCTCTTTAATTTCCAATCTCCAGTCAGTCATGGCGTTGTTTTCTAACCGCCCAAAAAATAAACAATCAAACACATTACAAGTCAATTTCAAAATCATGTGTTTTCATAAACATTATGCCGAAATTTTAATAATATATCTATGCAAAGAATTTTAGCTTTATTTCAAAAGAACTTGCATGAAAGCTACCATAGCAAATATGACAATTACACAGTTGAGAGTATTCACGCTTTTAATTGTTTCACAATTCATTTTAACCAGACTTAATTGGTACGCGTCTACCATTAGCCTACTTTTATCATATTAAAGACATCATGTACATTAGTAATTGTAATATTGCTCATATTTATCGTCTACAAAAATGACTATGTTGAATATATTTATTTAAAATCAACATATCATAAAGTGTTAATGCTTATTAAATATAAGGCAATTTCCACGGTTACGGAAGGACAATCACAGAATTATTCTGCATTTCAAACACATACATTGCCAAAATTGAATTGGATAAAATAAAACTAATTCCATATTTATTTGAGTATACCTGAAAGCATTCATATTCAACAGGAATTTTTTCATAAAAATGTCTTTGTCGCAAAATATGCATATTAATGAGGTCGGTTACGGAAGGACAGCAAAACGGACATGGTTTTTCACCTTGAGTACATTTTTGAAAATTTTTATGAAATTTATGAAGAAATTTTATTTCAAAGTTACTGAATGCATTGCCTGGTGTTTCTACAATAATTTGCCACATTCCACTTCAAAATATTCCCTACGGTTATGTTGTAACAGTGCGAAATGCGAAGGGATCATGGTTACGGAAGGACAATTTGTCCGCTGATTTTTGGGAACACCCAAGTAAACAACCAAGAGAGGGTTAAAAAAATAAATAAAAATTTCTACTTTTCATTATGAAAATCAAGAAATTTGACCAAAAATTAGTTTTTTTAAAGAAATTTCATAGACATTTTTGTTCAGTTTTTTCAAAATTAGGTTCATTTTAATTTTGATACCAAATATACGAGGGTAGTATTTTTCATTGAATAGTTACATCCTTTTTTCAAAATTTTTCTCATGTCCACTTTTGCGTGGAAATGGCAATAAGTCCTTTTAAAAGTCCGTTGAAAATCGTCAATATTATTGCATAGTAGTCTTAATTATTTTAAACAGGCTTGTTTTTGAGTTTGTAATATTTTTTTTCGACACATAGTGGGTAATCGTTGGACTAGGGCATAAGTTAGGTGAACACTAAATATATGCCTACTGAATAATAGTGTAAGGTTTCCATGTTTTTATTGTGTGTGTGTGATTTTTTTAATTATTATTTTTCATCATTATTATTGAAAAATAGCCCTCTTCTGTCGTAACACTCACCGATACTTTGTTTTTTAAATGAAATGTAGTTCTTGTAGTCTGTGTGAAAAAAGAAAAAGTGCAAAATGGAGTCTGCACAATTGTTCTTGACTGATTCTTAATCTTTGAGACCCACAGATTCCAGAACAGAATGATGCAAAATCCGCACCATTGAGCATTTTGAGAAATTCAAGATGGCCGCCAAAATGACATCCACAATCATGTTACTAGTCAAATCTCGTTTAAAACCACACCAACATGTTTCTGTCATCACAAGGAAGCAGAAAAAGTATACTTTTACCTATGTCAGAAATATGGTTCTAGCGTTATAACCAAAAATGTGAAAGCTCCATTTTCAAGTTAAGGTTTTTCCCACAGACTATTGGTATTTAAAATAGATTTATTACAAAAAAAAACAATTTTACCGTTATTACCAGTTTTTTCTTTATCTACACTCTTCAAATATTTCACGAGACTGATGGAACAGAAAAAAGCACAAGAGACGAATGGTTTGTAGGTTTTAAGTCTTATGTTCAACTTTAAGCGTTGAAAACATTGTTTCCAAATGCGTTATAAGAAAATATACAACATTTTTTTTAAATCGTAGATTTTATAAGCCCTTGATTTAATCATCATTCTACACGATTTTATAATAAGGTGTTTTAGGAAAAAAGATACCAATTTCATCAAAGTTGATTTTATTGACCAACACAGCACTGTGAGATAAATGAACCTTTAGATTAAATCCGTTGAATTTCAATTAAATTAGTAGAGGAGTAATGACATTAAAGAGTATTTAACTTTGTACATCGTCAAAGTGTAATATGTTTTTCTACAAATTATCAAATTTTAAATTTAGGAGAAATCAAAATACTATATACTAAATTCCATGCTTTATGTTTATATGCCATTGTGCTAATAACCAATGATAACGCTTCAATTAAATTATGACGACAATGCTTGTGGGACTAAACTGTTCTGCTAGGATGCAGGTGCTTACTGGGTACCAGTCGTTAAATCCACTCATGTCATTTTAGCAAACATTCTGAAGGACTCAAAAACAACATCAGTAAGAAAATCGTCCAAGGCAGGAACAGGAGGGATTCCACAGTGATGTAAAAAATGCACTTATTCACATTAGCAAAACTTAGTTCATAAACCAGTGCCCTATTATTTCAATAGGGCACCGGTTTATACCCTAATGATTTAACATCATTCCATAAGGGTTGGTTCAAAAATTTTGGCAGACAGAATATTCTATGCAACAATTATCCGTGTTTAAATTATTTCCCCTTATACCCTAATGCACCTTGGGATTAGAACGGGGATTTGATGATATCGTGTAGAATACTTTTTTATTCGCCACCGTGTCGAATATTCCATCATGAAATAGTTGTTATTACATAGATATGCGTGAGATTTTATTGAATAACGAATAAATATTGCACAAAATTGGAATAGAATATTCTTTATATGGGAAGAAGTAACTAAGAACCGACCCTTACTTTCTTGTTTAAAATATCTTGAATTCAGTTTTATTTCATACCAACTTTTATACCACCAGGTCTATTTTGTTGATGGCGCAGTTAATATCCTTGCACATCATTATCACCTGCACCTCGATCACCAATAACTACACACTGTGAATGACATAACACTGTATGTATGAATTTACAAACACTTTCTGCACATTTACCTTTGAAAACAAATCAAGGCATTGACTATTTCTTGCTACAAGGTTAGTCTATTAAGATAGTACTTAAATATATCTACCTCACAATGATTTATATCAATGCTGCTAAGTTCAGGGGCGTAACCAGGGAGTGTCCGGGGGGGGCAGCTTGCCCCCCCCCCCCCCCGACCCCAAAAAATCGGGAAGGAGAGCAAAAAAATGGGAAGGGAAGAAAGGGAGGAAGAAGAGAAAAAGGGGAGAAGGAAGAAGAGAAAGGGGAAAGAAGAGGGAAAAGGCAAAGGAAAAGAGAAAAAGAAAGAAAAGGAAGGAAGAGAAAAGGGAAAAGAGAAAGGAAAAGGGAAAGAAACCATTATTTCGTTCAAAAATAGGCGTTTTTTAGCTAAAATAAACATTTGTCCACATACTTTTTGCGCGCGCTACGCGCGCGTTTAATTTTTTTCCCAACAAATACAAAAATCGGGAAGCCTCTTGAGTCTTGCCCCCCCAGACGGTCAAAGCTGGTTACGCCACTGGCTTAGTTAGAAACTCCTGACTTCTGAGCGCCAGAGTCCTAAGTTGATACACAAGACACTGAAGATCTTTGATTACTTGACATAATGCTTGATGTAATAAGTGATGTGTAATCTTACAATTGGCAGTAGAAGGGTGTTATGTACTCAATAAATTGCCCATGCCTTGATATTGCTACCTTGCTACCTTGATTGTGTCGAAGACCTCACGTGCAGATCAATTGTGAGATACCTTAAGCTGTGGTCACAATATGTCGTACGGTGCTCGTAAGACCGATTAACAATGTTTATTTGACCACTTCGTAAACATTCGTACGAACGTCTAGCGGTGGTCTTACGAAAGAGTGTTTACTCATAATCAGCTCGCAAGGTCGCACACATTTATGACTGTATTCGTGCCGGTGTTTCCGTAACCTGACCACTTGTTTTGACCACTTATTCTGACCACTTAATCTGACTACTTGTTTGTACGTCCAAATATACGTCAAATATAGTTTGGCGTATAAAATTTCAATTTACATTGTATTACTATTACATTAGAAACATTAAAACATATATACAATGGGTTGAGAGTTTACCACCTATTCTTACCGCTTGTTATACGGCGGCGTGTAGTTTGACGTATAAAATTTCAAAATACACAGTGTATAGAAATACCTTCTTGAGAGTCTTAATCACATAATCCAGGGGTGTACAACGATAAAGTCAAAATATATACGCCGGCGTATAATTTGACGTATGATATTTCTATATAACATTGCGTATGAATGATAATATTTATATGTGAGTCGTCCAATGAAATTTTCAAGTCGTCACATTTTGTTGCTTTATTTATTGTCTTCAGAAATGAATTAAACAGTGTTGAATAGTATGAAGACAAATACAGATTTTAGCTTATTTGTATGCATATTTTTGAAACCCCGAGTTTCATCTTCAAATGTAAATTAGTAAATAAAAGCTTAAAAGTTTCATCTTCAAATGTACATTAGTAAATAAAAGCTTGAAGTTTATTATACGTCTTAAAGCTGAACTCTCAATCCATTGTATATGTTTTAATGTTCCTAACGTAAACACAATGTAAATCGAAATTTTATACGTCAAACTATATTTGGCGTATATTTGGACGTACAAACAAGTAGTCAGATTAAGTGGTCAGAATAAGTGGTCAAAACAAGTGGTCAGGTTACGGAAACACCGTATTCGTGCGATAGACTTGTGACAATTTTGTCAATAAAGTACAAGAATAAAGCATGGAAAGGGGGATACAACACGAAATAGAGAAAAAACAAATAAAGAAAGGTATTAAGAGAATGTGTAGAATTACAGAAAGAGAAAAGAGTAGGATAAAAGTAATTTTACGGTACAAATTACCGTCGTTACAACAAATTCCTCGCTTAAGAAAAAAAAAAGGGGGGGTGACATCATATTCAAATTCTCCATGGTGCCACTATCGCAAAGCATACTTTTAACTTCTAGTACGGTATAAGAGTACGGTATTCAACCCTCTGAAATTAATAATCAGTCGCAGTGTCTATCCTTGTTGACATAATCAATTAGACAAGTATATGCACCAAATGGCGTTTGCACTTTGAAATTTCAAAACTTTTCCATCTCCTGAGGGGGCACATCCCCCTCAGCCATCCCCTCCATATGATTTGTCGATTGCTAAATGCTCTCTGAACTATAACTGCTCAGATATGGAGGGGACAAATGCTCATTTGAAGCATCAATTAGACAAAAACATATGCACCAAATGGCGTTGAAGTGCTTTGAAAACGTCTCTGAGTATGCACCGATGTTATCAGCATCTCGGACCGAATCCGGACAAATCAGGGAAAAATATTCTGCATCTGTCCCTGGCCCAGATAAATTTGGGAAATGTGTGGTATAACTGGGGTGAGGTGAAGTGAAGAGGACATCGATCAATTTTGCTGGAGGGGTGGGGTGCCAAAATTAAGTTGTGCCCCCAGGGTTGCGAATTCCTGCATGGATACGCCCCTACATACTAACATATGAAAAACATTGCAATTATTTTTTGCTTAATTAAAATACATCTGAAATTCCGTGTAAAACTGGCCGGTAATTTTTATCGAAAAATGCGGATATAGTATAGTTGGATAATTTCATCATTTTTCTCTTAAAGGTGTAGGTTCCTATTTTAGCATGTGCATAATCTACCTCTAAAATACATTTTGCAGGGTTTCACTCTTAGTTTGCTTCTTGTTAACTCCCCAGAGGCAAAACAAAATACGCAACCCTGGGGATGAGGCTGTTATGAAAATACATAAGAAATGGAAAATTGGTATAGGCCTAGACTCACCAGGTATACACTGTATGCAGCGCCCCATGAAGGAGCATTCGCACAGGGGACCAACGGCTTAACGTGACTATCCGAACCACGGAGCAATTAGAGTAAAGTTTCTTGCCCAAGGAAACAAGGAGACGTAAACCGCCTGGCCCGGGGCTCGAACCCACAAACTCTGTATTACGAGACCCGTGCTCTAACCGCTCGGCCACGCCTACCAAATAACTTTACACTTTTTGCTATATGTCAAAAACTATTTCGAATTTGGAGGCGAAATTTGGGATTTACAATCAGAAAAATATGGGCTACACCTTTAAAATTCTTAAAATCTTGCGTTGATATGACCAACACAAAATTGGCATCTGAGTTGAAAATGCATACTTTTCAAAATCCTGACGCTCTCTGGTAATTTGGTTTAAAGTGCCTTTAGACTCATTACATGCATATTGGTGATCAATTTACCACGCAGCGCCGTGGCTTAGCGGTTTTGTGAACAAATTATAAAAAAAAAAAAAAATAAGATTCAAAAGACTGGGGGCGTTTCCCCGGCTAG
>JXSR01S005249.1:26000-41750 GCA_000969725.1 Ophiothrix spiculata
ACCTGCGTCTGACTTGTCTGCTATACGGATACACTTGTTCCTCTTTTTCAATTCCTTCAAAATACCGTCAAAAGAATCGATAGCCACCTCTCGTCTACCTTTCTCTAGAGCCGCTTTTCCTTCTTCCGCCTTATCAATCAGATCCTCGTTGAACAAAAACTGGGCCTTATTGCCCTTAAATCTAAATTGAAGCTCTGACGATTTCTTCAAACTCTTGACTTGCGACAAAGTTTTCTCGTTTTCTTCTTTCCTTTCTGAAAGAACGGAGTCGAATTTAGCTTCGAATCTGCCCAAGGCTTCTGCCACACTTTGTTTTACAAGCTCGGAGACTTGTCCAACTGGAACTGTATCCCGGGTTGGTTCTGAACTACCCGATGCTGAATCTTTATCGGTCATATTAAACTGAAGTCAATGAAAAAGGCGAATGAAATTGATGTAAAGTAATATAATTAAAGTGATCCGAATTCAAAACCGCCGGCAGTGCACCCAACGTAGATGTTGTAGGTCCAACGCTGAAACGATCAATGCTTTACAATGCTGTTGGACTAATTCAAGCCGCCCGCTTGAATACCCATTACGTCATAACTGCCTTTTCAGTTTTCTCCACTTCATTGGCTCTAATAGTAAATTACATTGCCCAAGGAGACATAAACAGTATTGCTTTAAATGTCGATGGGCCTGTAAGCAATGTAAAAGATTTCCCTTTCATTCACATTATGTTGAAAAATATAAGATGGAAATTCACTCCTTTTTAAGGGGAAGATTCACTGACCTCTTGGTGGAGATTCATCTTAGCAAAAGACCTTTTCAAACCGATCTTTTCCGCAGATACCCGAAAGCTTTTCGATCGTTTCCGGAAATAAACAGTGCCTCATCTTTTGACAAAGTTCGTCACTTCTACAGTATGTTTCCAACAACGACGAACGTTACTGTTTTTATCATGCACTTTTGCGGTACTATCAATTTGTGTTTTCATTGTCGTCTGCCGACTGCAACTGCTGTGGCACATATATGACCATGTTTTCCGAAGTTTTTCCGATCGCTGTTTGAAAAGGTCTATAATAGAATTGGTTGAAGATTCACCACCTGCCTTCACCTACTTGGGTGCAGATAAGGGTGGAGATTTACTTTTGTTAAAATTGAATTCACCCCAGATTACCGCCCTCTCTTTTGCAACCATTTTGACGAGGAGTTGACGTCAAATACCTGACGACTCTTGAGGGGGATTATAGATTCAAGATGCCCATTTAATGCTTGCATACATGTTGGCAATATGCCACATAAGGGATTAAGTTTTTAACCCTTTGAACCCTGGACATTCCACATGTATCTGTACTGCTGACCCAGGCCAACCCGAAAGTTAAAAAACACATAGCCCATAATCATACTTTGATTTTGATTTCACTTGCTTTATTTTTCATTTAACAATAGTCTGAATTGTTCCAATAACCAGCAGTCACAAGATAATACTATTTTGGTTGACCAACATTTTTGGCATTCATGTTGTAGTCTATGTGAGAAGCCACATTTAATTGTAATCAAGTTTACGAAAAAATAAAAGGAATTTTTTACTCCGTCGAGTAAATAAGAGCAAAATGACTAATCAACCAAAATGACCAATCAACCATGGGTTCAAAGCTTCGCTAAAGTCTTCAGATACAAATGAAGACCATTAAAAATTATAACTACCCATGCCTATTGACAGACACATGTATCAAGTTTCTGACATGTGACCTAAAAGCCAATAAACTGGCTCATCATGTATATGGTTCATGTATACCTGCTCGTCAGGTTCAAAGGGTTAAAATGCCGCAAGGTAGAGCCTTCATATGATTTTGATATACCAAGTAAATACTTGAGTGCCAAGTAGTTGTGCAAGTTTCATTTTTATAACAGCAATTTTTACATATTGTTATTTTACAGATTTAACAAAGACATAAGAACAATTCACTTCAAGACTGAAAAAGAGTAAGTATTATAAATATGCCTCGCAAAGTACATGCAAATATACAACACTACATACACTTCCATTAAACGTACAAGTTTAGGCCCTGGAGCACAATTTTGCCACAACTTTGTGCGGTCGGCCGCAACCTGGCCACAACCTTAAATTTCCAAGATGGCGACAGTAGGCTTGATTATGCACCTCTAAATAATTTCAAAACATGTAATGAATATTTTACAATAATCTTGAGGTGAGCAATCAAACCTAAGGTCACCATTTTGGTAAATTTAGGCTATGGCCAGGTTGCGGCCGGCCGCACAAAGTTGTGGCTTAATTGTGCTGCAACGTCTTACTTTGATCCCATACTAGAATGTTGTATGTACATTGTTTGATACAGGAGGTACTTCTTTTAGGTATGTAAGGGAACGTTTTCATTTCCTAACTTCTGCAAAACTATTTTGCGTAAATAGCTAGATAGCACTTATAAGGCCAAAAAAAGAAACAAGTTTGTTTCTGGTAACCCCCGCGCGTTTCTGTTAAGTTACATATTTCCCGCATTTCATTTTTTTTTTAATTTTGTTTTTAGAGGACATAGTTTTGACTGCAGAATGGCAACAGGTTATAGAAATGATTGTTTAAATAGCTAGATAGCACTTATAAGGCCAAAAAAAGAAACAAGTTTGTTTCTGGTAACCCGCGCGCGTTTCTGTTAAGTTACATATTTCCGCATTTAATTTTTTTTCATATTTCGTATCAAAAAAATCTTATTGTTGATAAATAAAACAATTCTGTGAAATAGCTTATTGGAGACTTGCGTAAAAACAAACAAAGATGCAACAAAACAAGTCGCATGTTGTATTATTGAACATGAAAGAGAAACCAAGGGTGGCTAAAGTTATAAACAAAACTTTTATGGTTAATAATGATATTAATAAATAATAATAGAAACCAAGAGCATTGTTTTAATGTGATTTTCTTTCTGCATTTTTGGTTTAAAAAAAAGAAAATCCGCATATCGCATTGCATTTTCGAAAAGTAAAAAATAAAAAGCCGCGTACCGCATTGTACTTTTCAGGCATGTTACCAGAAACAAACTTGTTTTTTTATTTGGCCTAATGTGACATACACATGATGTGTTTTAGCCTTTTAATTATGTATCGTGTAGCAGCAGAGGTCTTATATTAAGTCATGTCCTTTGTACAAATAACTTTCTAGTTATCCATATCAAATCAAAATTTTAATCAAAACTTTACAAACTTCCGATGTTCGTTATTTGTATGTGATGTCATTTATATTTTAATTTATTCAGTATGGATACTTCTCATGAGGATGGACATGATGTCCTTGCATCAACTAGTTCTCCAACTCAAGCCATAGTCAACCAAGCGACTTGCAAGCAGCCTGTGCAAGGTAAGTGTACAGATCACATAAATTTCATTCAGTCGGTATTCTTCTCCAAAGACATACCTGATTGCCAACATTTCAATCCATTCCCCAACTGAAGTCATTAATTACTAATGAGTCTGATCAGGATTTACTGCAGCTTGGACCGCTTAAAAAGGTGCCGGCAGTTACGGCAGATTTGGGTCTCTCTAAGCAGTCAAAGGTTAGTGTATAAAAGTCCTGATATGAGTGGTGTTGATGATAGGAGTCCTGCATGCATGGAGAATACAACAAGTCTTTAAAGGGCAATATCAGTACTCATTTGTAAGTCATTCCAGGCTTCAATGATGTTCAGTGTATACTATGGTTTCTGTTGAGACTGTTTTTTCATGTCGACATGTCGCAATAATTTGTTGTCGACGTCGACATAATGTCGACAAAGTTGATATCAAAGAGTTTGTTTTTGCGGGAAAAACAAAATTGTTTGGATAAGCTTAATCATTGTTATAAATGACACATAGACTTACCTATAACATAGGTACACAATATGGATGATATAAAGTTTATGTTTTGTAACTTTTTTTATTGTGAACCATCATAATAACTTTAAAAACTTATAGGTATTAAATTATTTTTGCAACACTTTAAACACTTATTAAAGCTCAACTGCTAATAAACAGCCATAACTTGACAATTAAACATAAGGTTTTATGAAATTTTACTTCCCCGGTTTTATGCTTTATGTTGACATTTATGTCGACATAAGGCCGGTCGACAGAAACCTTAGTGTATTATACCTAAGGGTTGCCACACATCAATCTATTAGCTAGGGTCAACTTACAACCAAAAAAAAAAAATCCTAAAGCATTAAAGTTCTATCGATATTTCATGGTATATGAGTCCTTACCAAATATACATACGGCCTTAGCAGTCCTTAAGTCCTGATTAATTATATACACAAACTTTAGTACCTGGTATATGTATTCATCTAATTTTATATATAGTTTATATGTAATATAAGATTCAGTTGAAATCATCCAAAGGTATAGTGCCAAACCAAAAAGGGAGAAACACGTCTTATTATGTCGTGTTTGACAGTACTGTTTCATAAGGTCCATTAATGACCCTCATCAGAAAACCTCAGCAGAATAATGGCCCTTACGAAACATTACTGTCAATTCTGATGAGTGGGGGTCTTTAATGGCCCTTATGAAACAGTACTGTCAAACACAGCAGAATAGGGTGTGTTATAAAGTCCAAATAATTTTAATGTATATTTTGTGTATCTTTTTTTTTATCATAGAATGTCAAATTGCAGCTAACATCTTCAGTTCAGGATCTTGTGATCAAACTCCTTATACTATTATGCCTGCTTTGGGTACTTCTACACCATTAGCCAACACTAAGGTAAATTTAATAAGCTTAAATTTCTTGGACAAAAGCAAAAATACAGGGTGGTGGTTGCATTTACAAGTCATGAGGCCCTGTCCTCTGAATATTTGTTTACACTATCCAATGGATTCTTGTTTGCTTGACATTTTTAAACGATATGAATGATTTAAGTTACAATTAAACTACTGTATACGTAGACATTTTGCACATGGTTTTTGATTTAGTGAATCAAACTCAAAGGCGAAAATAAAAACTTGTGAAATGTAATACCAGCCATCATGAAAGTTTTTGAGAGGTTAATACACAACCAGTTGTATGACTACCTCCAGTTAAACAATATTATGTCTTCTGATCAGTCTGGCTTCAGGCCAGGACACTCCACTCAAACTTGCTTGCTTGATGTAACTGACTACCTTCTTAAAAATATTGATGAAGGTTTGTATACGGGGGCCATCTTTCGTTACTTAAAAAAGGCGTTCGATACCGTCCACCACAGAAAGCTCATCAGCAAGCTAAGTAAAAGTGGAGTAAATTGCATGGAGCTCGAGTGGTTCAAATCATACCTCTGTGAGCGCTTTCAAGTTTGTTAAATCAATGAAGAACATTCTGAGATGCTTCCAATCCTATTTGGTGTCCCTCAAGGCTCCATCCTAGGGCCCCTTTTATTTAGCCTTTATGTTAATGACCTCCAATGCCATATAAATAAAACTAAGGCTAAAATTTGCCTGTATGCAGATGATACGGCCATATTTGCTAAGGGTCATGATGCATCTCAGGTTGCTACAGTGCTCACAGTATGTATGTATTTATTCGTACCACCTGGGCCCCATGGAAGAACAGTGCCAGTGCATTGAATGGGTTCCCCAGGTAAAACAAGAATGAAATAAATAAATAGATAAATAAATGTAATGCCATTTTAACTTAATCAAGTTCCTGCTGAAAATATATAACAAGCAATGCATCAAATTTGTTTATGTAAAGCTATTGAATTTGCACTCCAATTGTTTAGCACAAAAATAAATGAACCACTAAAAATAATGTGTATGTACCGCACACATTAAATTATGTGAACGCAAATAAAAGCCTGCTTGCTGCGCGCAAAAATATTCTTGAGTACAGAAACCCATCAGATGAGTGTCACATCATGCAGTAAAAGAGAAGTCCAATCATGTGTAATATGTACAATTACATGCATGTGATCTCAAACCTCAGTATGATAGACAAGCTCAAATGAAGAGTATTATTTTTTGGACTGGTATAGAGCAGGTGAGATGTATACTTGGAACAACTCACTGCATCTCGCTGTCCAAAATAACTGTTGTTGGTTCATTTTTAACTTCATGCACTATGCTTGGTACATTGAGTTTTGTTGTTGAAACATATTATAGAGTGGCCCATCACCAATCAACAACTCTACATCTGATGTGACGGTTTAGTTTTGTCACGTTAGAACTGCTAAAGCTGAGCGAAGAGAAAATGGAATATTAAAGATTTTGACATCTGACAAATCACTCAGATAAGTAAATAGATTGAATCCCTAAATGAGTAATTAATCATCTTCTATGTTTTGTACTTTTTCAGGCTCCATCTGTTCAGCCTCCCCCAGGATTTCAGCCTAAACCTGTCTTGGGTTTAGGGCGTGGTCTGATAAAAAGTAACATCCCTGGAATCGGAAGAGGGTATACCAAAATTTAGGAACTCTGTGACTCGGGGAGAAACTATTCGGAGAGGAGTATTTGGAAAGCAGTGAGTTGGAGAGGACTGTTTTCACAAGACTATATGAACATTTTGTAACATAAAACTTTCCTCGAATAGTGACAGTTGGCCATTTTGGTAGCATTTAAGATTTTTGTCTTCTTGAGTGTCTGTTAATGTATTATAAAAGTTTGCACAAATTTTAATTTTGCAAATGGTTTCTCTCACAAAATTTGCTGAATTTCATTGCACAAAATGGTAATTTTACAGTATATATTGTTTTGATGTCCAATGTCTCTGATCAATAACTAGCGGCATTTCACCAGTCTACCATTTGAGTGAACAGGGAATAGTGCTACATTCCGAAAGCTCTCAAAGGTGAGCAATATTTTGCTTTGAGTATCAGTTTAAATTCTTCAATATATTGTTTTGCTTTATTCGAATTGAGGTAATTGTATTTCAGAATTTTTCTGTAGGGTCTGTTGTAATTAGTCATGTGAGTGCAAGAAAGTCGTATCTATTGAGCACCTTGTCACTTGAGTGTGAGAAAAATCTTTCAATATTTCCCTGCCACCGTATGCAGTGGGGTTTGAACCCCATCCTTTTTATTTTAACCCCACCCTTTTTATCCAGACACCCTTTATACTGAAAGTTCTATGAGCCCACCCCTTTTAGAAACTTGGATCAGTTTTTCAAAATGATGGGGGTACTGAATTCTGAATTCATCTCACTTTGGTTTACTGATTAAGCCTAGCTTGGCAATGTAGAAAACATAAATGGTGACCAAAAAATGCTCATTTTGATTCTTGGGTTTTTTCAACATAATTTCAATTTTAGTCAAAGGGTAAGAAGCCAACACTTTTTATTTCAGACCCACCCTTTTTATTAAGGCACCCTTTTTACTAGAAATTCTCTGAACCCCACCCTTTTGACAATTTTTGGATTTTTCTAGACCCACCCTTTCTAAAGCGTGTCATGCATACAGTGCTGCCATATGTCAGTGGCTCTTGAAATGGTTCTTCAGGTGACAAGACTTGAGATTACACATTGTGCAATCCAAATTAAAAGAAGATATGGTGTGTATCCCATCATGCATTGCTTCCTGTGGGATTGTTTTTATGGCAAAATCATGTGAGTAGTTAGTGATGAAATGCCCATAAATCAAAGTTAATTGTTGTAATCTTGCATTTTGGGCTTGTTTCATCACTAACTACTCACATGACTTCCTGTACAAAATTTCCCATAGGAAGCAATGCATGATGGGATACACACGATATCTTCTCTTATCCAAATTAATGACAAATGGCAGTTATTGCAGAACCAACTTACTGGCACATGTGACATGACAAATTCATAATTATATACATCCTTATACCTAGTTCAGAACAAGAGATAGTAGGCTAGCTACAGACAGAGCTTGATTATTAAAAGAATGTAGATAACAAGAACTCTGGAGGTGTGTACAATAATTTTGCCTTTCTTGATTAATTCTCCCACAAAATGTATGGGTGTGTCAATATCCACATATCTTTTAATCATAATCTGAGATAAATGGTCATGTGAGTGCAAGAAAGTTGCAATGGCTGCCATATGTGGTATCTAATATTGTACACCTTATAGAATGTGAAAAAAAACCTTCAAAACTTGTCTATCTTATGTCAGTGGCTCTTGAAATGGTTCTTCAGGTGACACTGGCAGCTGAAGAACCATTTCAAGAGCCACTGACCCAAGACTTGGCATCAAGCAGTGTGCAATGGAAATTTATGAAAATAGCAGCTATTGCAAATATGACTTTCTTGCATTCACATGACAAAATGGGATCTTAAAGGCTGCTCAAAAAGAAATGCAGCACATACAAAAGTACTGGTCACTGAAATAATTGTATGCATAGAAAGATAAACAATAAAAAAGGAAAATTCCGTTTAATTTTGACACTCAACATCAATTAAAACCAACCACTGATTAATAAATTTCAATACATGTTTTAATTTGGAAATAGAACTTGAGTAATGAAAGTTCATATATTGATCAATGTTAATGAAGAATTGTAAACATCTATAACAAGGCCTGTGTAAAATTCCAACTCAAAGTGACATTTAAATGCTTGCTTTTGGTACAGGGTTAGTACGGGTCCTTAAAAAACCTTGAATTTTATTTTGCATTGTCCAGGCCTTGAAAGTCCTTGAAAAACTGACTTTAGCAAAAAAAAGTACTTGAATTGTTGAATATCAGAAATATTAAAAATAAATATGTCAAAAGAATTTACCATGCAATTATTTTTATCAAAAAAGGGGCGAAAACAAATGTATTTTGTTGATACATATTCCGCCAGCCATCCCTGAAAAAGTCCTTGAATTTTGTAAGTGGAAAAAGTGTACTAACCTGTGGTATTTCACAACATATTCCAATTCTAACAATTTTGCGCCTTGTGTTCCATTTTATTTAAAAGTTGTGTGCTTGGCCAAATGATCAATAAGCTGTTTAAAATCCCCTCTAAATGTGAAGTTGCATCATATTTGGTCAAGTATCCTTTTGTGCAACCTTTGAAGAACTGTCCCTCTTTCTTTCCATACAAATTATTTGGTATATAATCTGCATGTCTTTGCGTTATCAGTACATATGTTTATGATTTTACCTTGTCCCAAGTTGGCAAGTATTGAAGACACTTCTATGTGTAAGTTCAAGAACATTACATGTGACATTGTGTTATGTTTCACTAGGAGATTGAATTTGGTTGCATATATGGCCATTTTGATTTCATACGGCCACTAACAACTTCACATGAATTTACTGAATCCAAAACAGTTTCTCCCAGCTGCTTATCCTATTCAATGAATCTAAACCAGCAAGATTCTCTGTAGTCTATTTTTGATTCAGAGGATAAAAAAAAATTAAAGTGAAAATGTTTATTTCATTCAAAGCATTTGCAAAGATGCTTACTGGTTTACATCAACTGAATAGGCTGAGCAGCTAGCAGAAACTGTTTTTGATTCATTAAATCCATGTAAAATCTCCTAGTGTTTGTGACCATCCCAAAGAATGTGTCAAATACTGTTTTACAGTAATACTTATTTTACCCTCTGTTTGGATTTACGCTCCTATACTTGAGCCAAGGGATAATGTTATTGTTGCTTTATATCAGGGATTCTCGGCTAATGGCGTAAGCGCCAAATAAAAATGGCGCTTTGACAAGTATTGAGTGACACTATCTAAAAACACAAAGGAATAGATTAGAAAAACACTGAGAAATAGGCAAGTTTGGCGCTTGTCCCTACAATTCTCTCATTTATGTGGCGTATTGTAAAGGCTAGTTGAGAACGCCTGATTTTTATCTTTGTCAATAACTCTATTGCTTAAGGGTACGAGCCCAAATACGTCTCGCTTGGCTGAACGTCAAGTTGACTACAAGTTTTTGCCTACTTATATATGTTCGACCGCCACAATTTTTGGTCTACATATGGAATAGAGTCTCTAGTTTATACATGCACCTTTACTAATGATATGATTTCACGTCCATGATCAAGGTGAAAATGGTGTCAAAAGACTACCTCGAAAAAGTTATTGCCTTTTTGCCAAAACCTCAAACAGAACAAACAGATTTCGATAAAATTTCGGTATGTTAAACTACAGAGTGTAATTATAGAATTGAGCATGTTATTCAAAATTTACAATGCCAGTAAGGTTCCTGTGAGCCCTGATGCATTTGACCTACTGTGCATTTTTGTACCCTCGTATTTTCCTTGGTAGAAATTGACCTGTAAGGCCAATTCATTGATTATAAAGAATACATTTTTTCGGTCAAAAAGAGTTTTAGACGTATTCTGCTAAACATTCATATTCTTTATTTCGCATTGTCAGGGAGTGATAATGATAAAACAAGTTATTTATCTAGACAAAATGAATTTCCACGCTGAAAAAATGAACACAGTGTTTTTCAAGTTTATACTAAAAAAACATTAATTTTTCAATCTTGTGGATTACTTACATTTGTAACTAATGTATTCCAATATGTCCAATGATCCAAGTAAAAAAAAATTCCATTTCCAATAACAATCCTCAATGTAGTTTTTGTAAAATAAGATAAATTCCTGTCGTTTGAAAGGCATGCAGTGTGGTATACTAAAAGTAAACGCGTTGATTCAAGAGTTTTTCTAATGATTCCGCCTATTTGGGAGGTTTACAATAGGTGCTATAATTATGGACAATGTATTAAATCTTCACCCAATTGGGAGGTTTTTACGCCAGGTTGCAACATCCATTATTAATGAATAGCATGGGTCATTGTGTATATACTGAAAGTGGCCATCAAGCTTTATACCCGGGGGCACCCGTATTTGAAGATAATGGGATCTGGAGCATAGCAATGGCATCGAAAGATATCTTTCAATGACGTGATAGGTAAACAAATAAAAACAGTGGAATGCAAATAAAAACAGTGGAAAACTTCAAAGAAAAAGTTTCGCACAATGGGTCCAAGCTTATGGAATACATTGGATTCAAATATAAAACAATGTAAGACTGTCAAGCATTTTTGAAATGTGTATAAACTGAGTTTGTTGGCTTTTGGCATGCCTAACCCTGTGCTTTGTTTGGTTTTTGTATGTATTTTGTCCCCTTTTGCTTTTATTTTGTGTGGTTGAAACATTGTCCTGCAGGAGATGGTCCCTTCAGGCCATTTTTGCCTTTTGACCATTCCCACAATATGGCTGTCTCGATTTATGTGTTTTTATGGTAATTTTCTGTATGATATTGTGAATAAATTGATTGATTGATTGAATGCAATGTTTTTTGAACAGCGAAAATATGTCTTTCAATAAGTAATCACTTGAATACAAAAGGTGTCATTTTTTGAAACACTTGCACTATTGCAAAATTGGAAACTTCCATTACCCTACTTTCAATGACAGACTGGCCTACATACAGCTTCTTTTAGTAGGTTTCATGTCATTTACACATCCTACATGTACCAGCCTATATTAATAGGGTCATTGATAGTAGGCCTATATATGCTAACGAAATGATATTATAAAAAAACTAGGTTAATTCGGGGAGAAAAAGTATTTGTAAGAAATCATTAGGGGAAATCATTGTTAAAATCAGATCAGTGTACGACAGCAACATCATATAGGCTGTGTACCCCGAGACAGCGCCACATTTGTGTGACCTTTCTGTAAACGTGTACAGTTATGTATATTTAGTGGACATTCACTCGCTGAGAGTGAATTTCACTCCTTTTCGAGTGAATATTCCACAATTTTACTCGTTCTACTAAATGTTCACTCGCAAAAGGAGTGAAGTTCACTCTCAGTGAGTGAATGTCCACTCTTTAAAGAGTTAAACGGAGGACAATACATTTTCGAGTGGTGTTCACTCTCACTCTATTTTCACTCTTTTTGGAGTGAAAGTTCAGTCATTTCTCTCTCTTTCGAGTGGATTGACTAGCGCATACAGCTGTTTTTGAGTGGTTTTCACTCTTTTTCGAGTGAATTGGCTTTCACTCGTTTTTTCACTCTTTTTACATTTAGAGAGTAACGTGTCTCATGCACTGACATAAACAGTAGTGAATAATAAAAGACAAAGAGGAGGAAAATACCCCTGACCTGAATTATCCAATTATTCACTTAGCTCACCATTTTCATTCCTTTAAGCACTGACTTATCAATACGTACATTGTCATTTTGTTATAAATATTTAAACAGTAATACATTCAGACATCTATAGATGCAATTAACTGTGAGCAATTGCATTTTCCGAAAAATAAGTTTAATTCATTAAAAAGAAATAGGAAGTTGATGTTTAAATTTAACTTTTTAATCAAAGGCTAATCATGGTAATACAGTGAATAATAGCCGTTGTCATTTCCTGATGAACTCGGAGAGAAGTTATTCAACTAAAGACCAAGGCCCAATTTCATAAAACCATTCTAAATTAGCAAGTAACTAGTACTTAGCAACATTCTAAATGGCTAGTTTGTTGCTTGTTAGAAATCAACTAAATTTCATTTCATAAAATCATTCTATGACTTTGAACAAGTCTTACTAGTTGCTTGCTATATGTTACATTGATTGAACAAGGATTTAATATCATAATTGCTTCCCAAGCACAATAGAAAGTACTTGAAATATGAATAGTTATAAATAGAAATAAGTTTAAACAAGAATAGTTCTGAAAAGGATCATACCCCAGGAATGGGCTACAGACCATTGGGATATCGGTAAACACAACATACAAAATATACATAGCGCATAAAGATCTTTTTAAATGTTTGCAAGATACGGAAAATATTTGAATTAAAGCTACGAAGAGAAGGCAAAGACTATTAAAGATTATATTTCATCTGTGAAAAAGGTTTTCATTCGATTGTCAAGTAGAGTACACCGTTTCTTTTATAAGCAAAATCCTTCAATAAATTCTTTCTGTTATTTTTTTGTCTCTAAAGGGCAACTCATTATTTGTAAATTATTTTAAATTTATAATTGTAGTTTTTGTTTTAAATTATCATCATACATCCCACATTTGCTTATTTCAAATATTTTAATTTGATATATTTTGGATATTCGACACGTACCTATAGTTTCCTATATTATTAGACGATTTAAGGACTTAATACGTCTACATACATTTTTATGCCCGGATAAAAGTAACATGGATTGGTTCTAAGGATTTAGAAATACCCAAGAGCTATTCTAATTTTAGCAAGCAACTAGGAACCTTGCTAAGCCAAGAATGGTTTTATGAAATAGGTTTAGCAATGAACTAGCGATAGAAACAAAGTTAGAACCAAACTAGGCTTAGAATGGTTTTATGAAATTGGGCCCAGTGATTTAACTGGAAATAATTTGTAACTAATGTCGTATGTACAAACTTGCACGACTAGGTTAGTACTGGGATATGGTCCTTATTAAACACAGCATTTTCAATCTGTAATATTTTATGTCGTTGCTTGAAGATTTTATACTAAAATTTCTATAATTTGATCATTTGTCTGTTTTAGAACAAAGGTATTTTTCACAGAGAGCAAAATGGGCTTATAGTCCCTGACTAAAACATGTTCTATTTTTAGTTCCAATGTTCTAATCAACATACTTAAAAAATTGAGTACGAATTAGTAAACAAGAATATTATTTTTTGCTACATTTCTCCCTTCTCCCAAAATATGTTATTTTCAAGGGGATCAAGTTACACTAAGCATGCTATAAGCACGGATCGGAATGAGCTTAGTCCTGTTTTGTTGCATTCAGACTTGAAATGTCTACAGACCTGGGAACAAAATACCAATGCGTTTTAGATAGAACACACATCACACCCACTCTCTGTTTGGTTCATGATCATGATGATGGCCTGTTTTAAAATTTATTTATTTTATTTCTTATTATATTACAGGTTATCTCAAAGACGCTACAGGACAATACGAGGTACAATTCCTGACTGCTGGTGGCTTGTCTATATTAAGGCTACAGTCCCTAAATGGGTGCCAACGGCATCTTTACTGCAACTTTTTACCTACTTACACATATCAGAATAATACAATTTTTGGCGTACATATGTAATAGAGTCTCTAGTTTATACATGAGACTTTAGTAGTGATTTCACGTCTATTATCAAGGTCAAAATTACGTCAATAAACTACTTCGAAAAATTTACACCTTTTTCGCCGAAACCTTAAAATTTTATGATGTTCGAACGATTCGCCTGTTTTCAAATTTTGACAGATTGTAGGCTTGATACTTTTTATTGAATTACAAATAATATTTTATAAATGTGTTGTGTTGATTTTGAATGATAATGTAACAAACCCGCGTTGTTTTGCCCGAAAAACCGGGCGTGAATTATGACTCTGAGTTCGCCCTGTTTGAGCTGTGAATAGCTTGATTTTAGTATCTACATTATCTACATTTTGTCTGATATACGCATTCACATAATTTACTTACAAATTGAGCATTCCAATGAGGCAAAAATTGCAATTTTTATGTAAACAAAAGAAAAATCACGGCATTATAATGTTTATGTTTTAGATTTTAGTTCACCATCTCAACGCTGCCTTGATAAGCCTGATTCCTCGTACCCTTAAGTGCAATTGTTTTATTTCTGGAGCCATGTTTACATAGAAAACGGCAAGGACATCGTCAAATTACAAATGAAGATAGTGCCCAAAAGACGTGACATTTCCTAACATTTTGGATAGTTACAGTAGCATTCAGTATTATATGTGCAATAAGAAAATCCCCTATACTGCAAAAATTGCCGAACACCAGACGCTAGTGTTCTGTCAGGTTTCAATGGCGTATTTTAACACTCACGATACAATCTCACTGCATGCTGTTCATAATATAAGAAAGCTACCACTTCAAAGTTTAGAAAAAAATCAACATTGCTCATATGGTTCATTTAGATTTGTAGTATGACAAATATTTGACATTTGTTACACTTTTTAACACCCGTGACACGTGTTCAAACATTTGAATTTGAACACATCAGACGCCAAAGACAGTGTTCAATTTTGAACGTATAAGGATTCAAAATATCAACTTTTGAACACCTGGGATGCCTGAACACCAGCGTGAACACGAGCGTCAGGCATCTTTTCATGGGTTCAGTTTTTAACACTAATTTTCAAAATCAACATTTTTGAACACTAATTTCATAAGAACACATGCGTTCTTTCGAAACTTGTGTTCAAAAATGTTAAGTATTCCATTATTTTTTGACAAGTTGAACACGTGTCTGGTAATAAAAAAAGTGTAACAGTTTTGAACACGTGTTACGTGTTCTCTAGCATTTGCAGTGTAGTCCCTAGAACTCGGTGACTTCCAAACAAACTACCGGTTTGGTAGTTCTCCCAGTCCCCTGTATCCGTTGTCAACAGAATCTATGCTGTAGTTTTCATAGTTTAGGAGATTTCTAAAGCTGGGGATGATAGTCCGACTAACTTTAATTTGCAGGTAATAAAGTCCAACAAGCGGGATGAAATTTCAAGGTAGACTTTCATTCCTTTGGAAATATTGCCCTTAAACAAAATGGATATTCATTTCATAGAAATGAGTGTCTTATCTTGGTGATGAGTTTTGCAATACTAAGAATTGTTGTTGATTACATCATTGAAATTCTATTCCATGAACTAATAAAGTGCCTTTTTATATTATTTATAAATGCTGCATACTCAATACGTGTTAGAAGTTTGTCAAAAGACTATTTTCAACAGAAGGCGCTTCCTGATAGACAAGCTGTCCCCGAGGTCTATGGGGATATTTACATTACGAGTTTACATTCCAGAGGACAAATTCTCCTAGTTTTTAGTCCGGCAGTCAAGAAACAAAGAAACCTTAAGTCCAAGC
>JXSR01S005250.1:37814-51182 GCA_000969725.1 Ophiothrix spiculata
ATCACCGTTAAATGAAAGAAATAAAAAACTATCTTAATTATTGTTTTTTCCTTCATACATTTTGTTACTACTGTTATGCTGCCTCTTACCTTGACAGTGTTTTATAATGATGAGCCATTAGAGTAACGATGGCGCACGACACGTTTTATTTAGCGTGTTCTTGCTGCATAATTTGTAAATGATTTAAACGAATGAGGGCCTGAAGACAACCTGAGGGATAACTGTTTTCATAAATATGTTACCATATTCCTTGTCATTTGTAAATGAACAGGATGCTGAATTTGGTCATGTAATAGATTAAAAATATTAACAAAATATGAGAGTTAAGATAATGGTAAAAATGTCATCACGAAAAAAAGATGTACCGTTCTATGAGGAATGATATTTCTACCCTCATACAATATTGTTTTATATCACTCATGCCAACAATACTGAGGTCAAAATATGTAAACAAATCCCACCGCTGCCACCAAAATGGCAATTTTCGGCTTATTTTTGGCATTTTTTTTAAAAAACAAGATAAAAATCAAACCTTTGAGAAATCATTTCCTAGACATCTAAATTCCAAAAAAGCAAAAAAGTTCAACATTTCACGAATGCAAATTTTAGTTAGGCTTTCCAGAAATGTTGGGGCAGAAATGACGATTTTTGGCATTTGTTGCCAAAATCGACATTTTTGGTCAAAAATCGATATCGCCAATATGTTCAGGGTAAAAATCCACTTCTGAAAATGTATACTTTTATATTGTTAAATTAGTTTGAGAGTAAGAGTACAACAACTATTTATGCCATTTGAAGGTCTACCAAGAATTAACTCTTTTACCTCATACTATTGATAACTTCACTATCATTGACCAATGGTTGAGTTAAACTTAGAAAAATATCCAGAACTAGGCGCATGTGTATTTCAGTGCAGCGTAGTGATAATTTGTTCCATCACTAAGCGGGATGACAGTAAAATCTATTCAATTGCAAAAAAACAACAGAATACCTAGAATCTATGTATTATTAATTAAATGTAAAATGTGTAGATACTACTGCTTGAAATGCTTATCACATCACCAATTGTCAGAGATATTTAACACTTAAGTGCGTAAGGGGGGTCCACATGGACCCATGATTTTTTCGCAACATAACCCAGTAAAGCTGTTTTATGTAATTGTCAAGGTAGGGGTTGTGCATGTTTTGATGCAAAAAAAAAATCAAATCGGTCTTGTCGTTTTTGAGATAATTAGCATAAACTGGTAAAATGATGGCATTGTTCAAAATTTGTTTTGTGCCTAAAACCAAATCGAAACAACTTTTTTTTAGTTCAGCAATGTATTTGTAATTATAATCAGCTATTATGAGCCAAATTTAATTGAAAAATTTCTTTAGGAAAGCAGGTTCCCAATTTTTGGCGGGAAATATTTCGGAAAAAATGAAAATTTGACACGAACTAGATATCTGGCCGCCGTTTTGAAAAGGAATGACGGATTTTAATTTTGGTTTGTTTCATATGAATTGTAGTGAGTTTTTGTATAATTGTGTACAGTTTCAAAGAAAATAAATGCAGAGAAGATTGCTTTTAAAGCGATCAAAATGAAGGGTCCATAGGGACCTCCCCCCTCCCCGTTGTGCACTAACGGGATTATAGAACAACTTATGCCACTTAAGTGTTAAAATCCCATTTCTCACCTTAATATTAACAGATTCTTTAAAACATTTGATCTGTTCACAAATATATATTTGCAAAGACAAAGCCACAGACTTTCATTATATTGAAAGAACATTTTCTACCCACATTTTTATTTAATACATGAATCGATAGAACATGTCTATTTAACCTACCAACAATATTGCCTGGATTTAAGGAAAATTTGAAAAACAAAATGGTGTGAAATAATTGTTTGTAGTTTTAAATCTTATTAGTATCTCGTTTCTACGTTTGTGGTGGTCAAGAAAATTGTTTTTGAATGAATTATATATCTTTAATATTTAATAAACAATTGACTTTGGAAGCTTTGACTGATCTTTTAACTGGTAAATCTGTCTGAGGTACAAATTTAGGATTTAGAATACACTCTTATAGTCAGATTACCAACACAGAATGATATATTACAAATGTGTTTTTTCTCAATTATAGCTATTTCTGTATAGATTTTTTTTCTGTGTAACTTCTTTGATTTTATTACATTTTGAAACTCTACTTAAAGCATTTCCATAAATTTTTGATTCTAAGCGGAATTTAGGATATGAATGGATTTATATTGGAAACCAGGTCCGTAGCCAGGATTGTTGTAAGGGGGTTCGGATTTTTTGTGTGGACCTTTTGGAGGAAAAATGTTTGTTTTGGTCGACACTAGACGCCCCCACCGCACCCCCTGGCTACGGGCCTGTTGGAAATAATGAGTAAAATCTAACTACACATTATATCAAACACCCTATTCGTACGCGTTGTTTTAAAGAATTTAAGTTTGTCAAATTGTGTCAGAAAGTTTCGATTTGAATAGAACACAATGGATGACATGTAAGTTAGACAAATCAAGATAAAAAGTGTGTTTCATGCTATTCAGATTTTACAAGTCTATGTTTTTGATGTCAGATGTTTTATTTGCATATCTAATTTTGCTAGTACATGACATTATACCCCTTCAACATCTTAAAACAAATTTTTTATGAATAGCGCCCTCTATTTTGACACTTATAGATAAAATGTCCCTATTTCAATAATATTGAAACATACCAATGAAATTAATATACTATGAATCATCATAATACTACAGGTGAACAATCGTTACAATATTTCACCATTATGATCATTTTAGTAAATGGAGTAAATGGTAAACATTATGCACCATGGCAAAAATTTTACACAATGAGAAAAATTTAAAATGAAGATTTTCATTCCGAATGAAAATTTAACATTGTAGTGAAAATTTAAAACCATGAAAAATATTCTGAATGAAAATGACTACAGAAATGACAAAGTGTATCCAATCTAGTTCTTTACCTTTCCTTTAATAGAACTCAACGAAAACATCTGCTGTCCATGACAACTTTTTTCAGACCTATCAATCATTTACTTGATCTTGTTAAATGCTGACAAAGCTAACTCACTGGAGCCTAGACTTACATCTGTGTTTACACTGTTTAAGGATACACGGTAGAGATATTGATACAAGTGCTTAGACAAATAGTAATATCAGGAGCATGCAACCAGTTTTTCTCGCAAATATCTGCTCCTCAAGAACATTAGCCCTTGCTGGCTGACACAACTGAATTTTAATTTCCTAGCTGGAAAATTGACGAGGGACAAAATTTAAAGATCTGGCTGGGAAATTTGTGATTCAAATCTATTTCCTGGCTAGGAATCGTGTTCTGCACCTATCTAACTGGCTGAATATATATTAACCAGGCAGAAACGTAACAGTCATGTGCGAAGCCGGGAAATTTAATTCGTCTTCCTGCTGATTTTAAAAAAAAAAAAAAAAAAAAAAAAAAAAAAAACTCACTACCCACAAGAAATCAATATTTGTTAAAATAAAGAATAGTTGTTATTGATTTAATTCATGAATGTCAATATAAATCTCATATCTAACACATACATTGTAATATAAAGTAAAACTTTTCATTTTATCATATAAGCGAGAAAAGCGATAATTTTTTATTCGTATGCTTCAAATAAAACACCTTTGGTTGCAAATTTTCTTTTCAAATGTACATAACGTTATAATTACAGCAAACTTATGTTAATTTTAGCTTATTACTTTGTGATTCAAAGACACAAATAAAAGACATTGGCTCATTCCAGTGAAAATGAAACTTTTTTTTTACTTGCTAAAAGTCACCTTTTTTATTCGACCAGATAAGCAGGTTTTTCTGTCATACTTTTGTTACTTGGTACGTGAAAAGTATTTTCTAATCAGAAATTGTAAAGCTTTTCTATCCGTGCATGAATGAGTACATGTTTTAATTCAAAAATGTCACAAACGTTACCAAAAAGTTTCACCAAAATGTCACAGATGTTACCAAACGTTACCGAACAAAACATTGCATAAAAAGAAATCCTGACGATTTTCTACTACTTTTATGAAATATTTGTAAATATGTTACCCATCGCCTGTGAAAAGCCTAATAAAAAAAAAATCGCCAACATGTCAGAGATTTTTTACTTTGAAGTCATTTGGAGCAAAACCATTTACATTTCATATTCACAGAAGATAGGAGAGCTACAGTTTGATTTTGACACTTTTTTTAAGAATCTAGATTATTATTATCTGTTGTTAGAAATATCCGTTTCATTTGTACGACCCCAGATCCAACTTTGGCATTGGCAATTAACGGAACACATATGACTGAAACTTCAAATTATTTTGTTTACTATTAACCAACAAGTTTTTTACAAGTCTATGCTTTTGATGTCAGATGTTTCATTTGCATATCTAATTTTTCTAGTACATAACATTATACCCCTTCTACATCTTACAACAAGTTTTTTTTTTTATGAATAGCGCCCTCTATTTTGACACTAATAGATAAAATGTCCCTATTTCTATAATGTTGAAACACACCAATGAAAGTAATAAACTATGAATCATCAAAATACTACAGGTGAGTAATCGTTGCAAAATGTGCCGTTATGCAAACAATATTTCACCATTATGATCATTTTAGTAAATGGAGTAAATGTTAAACATTATGCACCATGGCAAACATTTTATACCATGAGAAAAATTTAAAATGAAGGTGTTCATTCCGAATGAAAATTTAACATAGTGGTGAAAATTTAACACCATGAAATAAATTCTGAATGAAAATGACTATAGAAATGACGAAGTGTATCTAATATAGTCCTTACCTTTCCTTTAATAAAACTCAACGAAAGCATCTGCTGTCCATGACAATTTGTTTCAGACCTATCAATCATTTACTTGATCTTGTTAAATGCTGACAAGGCTAACACAGTAGAGCCTAGACTGGCATCTGTGTTTACATTGTTTAAGGATACACGGTACAGATATTGATACAAGTGCTTTGACAAATAAATACGCCAGAATAAGATCATCCCAACTCCAATAGCTCCCTTCTGTTAATTATACTTATCTCTGAAAATGCTTTCACATCACTAAAATAGCATTTTTATGTCAATATCCTAATCATATGTCACATTTGACCCTGTAGTTGACTTTTTTTAGGCATTGTAAGATAATTTTTATAGTACATAGTTGCTATATTTAAACAGCCATTACAAGAAAAAACCCACTCCATGAGCTCCCCTCTGCAACTATATGCTAGAAAAATTATCTAACAATGCCTAAAAAATTCAGCTATTCAATGTCAAATGTGACACTTTCATTGGGATAAAGACATGGACATGCTTTTTAGTGATTTGAAAGCATTTTCAGAGATTTGTAAGCATTTATATTTTACAGAACTTAACAGAACGGAGCTATTGGTGTTGGGATGTTCTTATTCTGGCGTATTCAAATAGTACTATCAAGAGCATGCAACGAGTTTTCCTGGCAAATATCTGCTCCTCAAGACCATTAGCCCTTGCTGGCTGACACAACTGAATTTTAATTTTAACACATTAACAACTCACTACCCACAAGAAATCACATTTTTTTTAAAACTTAAGAATAGTTGTAATTGATTTAATTCATGAATCTCAATAAAAAAATCATATCTAACACATACATTGTAAATATATAGTAAAAGTCTTCATATTTATCATATAAGCGAGAAAAGAGATTTTTTTTTTGTAATATGTTGAAGAAGAAACAAAAGTTATGAATGATTTTTTATTCTTGTTCTTCGAAGAAACTTTTTTGGTTCCACTTTTTCTTTTCAAATGTATATAACGTTATAATTACAGCAAACTGATGTTAAAGTTTTGCTTATTACTTGTATTACAGTATTAAGGCTACAGTCCCTAAATGAGTGCCATTTTTGCCAACGGCATCTTTACTGCAACTTTTTACCTACTTACACATATTAGAATAATTCAATTTTTGGCGTACATATGTAATAGAGTCTCTAGTTTATACATGAGACTTTAGTAGTGATTTCACGTCCATTACCAAGGTCAAAATTACGTCAATATACTACCTCGAAAAATTTAAACCTTTATCGCCGAAACCTTAAAATTTTATGATGTTCGAACGATTCGCCTGTTTTCAAATTTTGACAGATTGTAGGCTTGATACTTTTTATTGAATTAAAAGTAATATTTTATAAATGTGTTGTGTTGAATTTGAATGATAATGTAACAAACCCGCGTTGTTTTGCCCGAGAAACCGGGCGTGAATTATGACTCTGAGTTCGCCCTGTTTGAGCTGTGAATAGCCTGATTTTAGTATCTACATTATCTACATTTTGTCTGATATACGCATTCGCATAATTTACTTACAAATTGAGCATTCCAATGAGGCAAAACTTGTAATTTTTATGTAAACAAAAGAAAAATACGGCATTCTAATGTTTATGTTTTAGATTTTAGTTCACCATCTCAACGCTGCATTGATAGCTCAGCGGTAGATCTCTCGCTTCGTAATGCATGACTAACCTCCGCCATAATCCATGGTTCGAGTCCCCGCAAAGGCAGTGGAAACTATTTATCTTTTCATGATTGAAAAATAGTTAGAATTCACATTTTCCTAAGCATGTGGATTCCTCGTACCCTTAACATCAAACTCAAGGTGATTCAATGACACCAATGAAAGATATTGCCTTTATTATTGCTAATACTCATAATTGATTGTTCACATCTGATATAATATATTTTGATAATGATAAAATACCGTAATTATTATAAAACTACCCCTCTTGTTGATTTCGAAGCCATATGCCCACAGTACTATTTACCAATTGAGTTTCTCTAACCTTTAGCCTCTGCAAAAAATTAGATTAGTATCAAGATCACGTGAGCAGTCAATATTTGTATAATAACGAAAAAGCAAGACATACTGTGGGTAACCCTTGAAAACTCAATGTCTTGTATTTGATGTTCAAATAGTTAATCAAGTTCATAAGTCAGTAGCGTAATGGAAGATGATACAGCATAGACGTAATTCCAGATTGGAATGTGCACCGTAAATCAATACATGACGTAAAGGCTACAATAAACCTGGTGGATTTGACATTTCATATTCACAGGAGATAGGAGAGCTACACTTCGATTTGTACTTTGGCATTTTCTTGAGGATCTATAATTTTAGATTATTATTATCTGTTGTTAGAAATATCCGTTACATTTGTACGAACCCAGATGCAACTTTGGTTTTGGCAATTAACGGAACACATATAACAGAAATTTCAAATGTGGTTTACTATTAAACAACGAAATGGACAACAACTACGTATTCAACTTGTTAGCATCTACGTATTCAACATGGAATTTGTTTAATTTAACATAGTTGTGATATTGAAAAAAAATGTGCAATGTTTCGAGTGAATTAATATCAACCCTTTGAAGAGTTTAGTGGAATATTACCGCATATGTCAGCATTTGGAGATACTGTTTATTTTTGATCGGAAATCTTATTCAGTAGTAATAAACGGATACATGATAAAAACTTATTCCATTCCATAGATCATGGATGTATAAAATGCATTTTTTTCTCATTAATAAACTAATTTGACGTCATGCCATCGTATTTTTTTTTTGTAAATTTATAAATATCACTTACAAGCGTTTGAATGTTTTATAACAACATATTGTCAAGACAAATTAACAAGCTTTGGGACACTGATATGAAATAACAAAATGGCGGAAGTGATTTAAATTCAGGAAATCAGTAGTTGAATTGGACGAGTGGATTCGGTATGTTCTATTAGCTCCTATGAAAGTATTATTAACTACAAAGATAAAACTGCTTGGCTTGGCAAGGTTACGAAATCAACATTTACTTACGCAAGCCATATTAGCATTTAACCAATAGCATCAAACAGAATAATGGAAAATATGATTCTGAATTCCTCTTTGTGCAAAAATATAAGCGAAGAAGAGGCAAGAGCCTTCGAGTACATCCTGGCAAAACGGATATTTATCACCATAATAGTTCCAATTTTGGCCACTTTTGGTATATTTGCTAATTCAGCATTTTTATATGTCATATTCCGTATACGAGCAATGAGAACAGCTACCAACTTTTATCTGGCAAATCTTGCTGTTTCAGACGCCATGCTTCTTGTAGTAACATCTTTGCGATACACATGGACGTATTATGCCTCACCAACAATAGATTTCAAATATGGAACCCCGTTTTATGAAACTACTGGCTGTATCATACCGGTGCTACTTACGTCATTTTTAAATTTCACTTCGGTCTTTTTTGTAACATGGGTAGCATTTGAAAGATATGCTGCCGTGTGTAGACCCTTACATTATCGCGGAAAAAGTAGACAACTTCATGCGATTAAGCTTACATCTATAACATGGATTGTAACATTACTTTATGTAAGTCCTCATGGCTTTTCAATTTCTTTGAGGTATTTTTGCTTACAGTTGCCTTCTGGT
This sequence comes from Ophiothrix spiculata, assembly GCA_000969725.1. Taxonomy (NCBI): domain Eukaryota; kingdom Metazoa; phylum Echinodermata; class Ophiuroidea; order Amphilepidida; family Ophiotrichidae; genus Ophiothrix; species Ophiothrix spiculata. The sequence continues at coordinate 46,315 of JXSR01S005250.1, forward strand.
GAACTTCAAACCATGAGATACTGTCAATGGAGCGATCATGCTATCGTGTCTATCAGTTTGTTTGATCTTTTTCAATTCGGAGTTGCATTTATTGCTAATTCTATTATGTATTTACAAATCGTCTGCAAATTAAAAGAACGACAGAAGAAAGAACGTAAAATGGCGCCAATATCAAGTCACGTGGCTGGGATGCTTGCCATTAATGCTGCTGTATTCTTTACATGCCTTGCGCCATACCAGCTAGTTAATATTTCAGATTTAGTAGAATTAACATTTCAAAGGAAACTTTACAGTGCGAATACGTACAATTTGTTCGTTTGGGTTGGTCGCTTGGCATTTCTGCTGAATTCGGCGGTCAATCCCATGATATACAGTATGACCAATCCTGATTATAGAAACGCATTTGCTGATACATTCTGCTGCAATAAAAGACAAGTATCACACCATGGGTTTGTCAAAATAAGAAATGGCAACAGAATCAAGTATCGAACTCCCAAATATGAACTTTCTGTATTATAGAAGGCGAGAGTTATATCCAGTGACCTACGAATTCTGCACAGTTCATCGGAGCGGTAGTCATCCTAATAGACAGAAAATGAGGCTCATTCTCCGATAAAGCGTGCAACTTTGGTTAGATAAATTTTAAAATTTCGACAACTAATACTATTCATTTTTTGAGAAAATCTGTTTTCTTACAAATTTGATTTTTATACTAAATTAGGAGCTCTACAAATACTACACTGTGGTGTAGTATTTTTGCTCATAGTGTACCGCGTTTTGCGAGAAGGCAGCAGCATGTACATTGCGTATCTGTTTCGACGTCACCGTCACATATGGGTTTTTTGATATCAATATCCTTGTAAATCGTTACTGTTAATGTATAATTCTATATAAAATATATGTTATGCAACACTCAAGTTTACTTGAAAAACCTAATGCGGAATCATCCATCAACAGATTTATTTTGACATATCGATTTTAGAAATGATTACGTATCTGTTTGCAATATTAGCGACATGCTTTCAAAAAGCTCTTATGCCAAATCAAATACTTAATATAATTAAACTTTATATGTCATTATTAATACCTATTGCGGGCTGTTATATAGTGTGCATTATGTTTGATATGCTCGGAGGCACATGAAACAGAAAAAGTATGGCTGGCGACATGGGGAAACTTAAGATTTTGCATTTTCAGATTTATCGTTATCTACTTTCCTGGCATGCTAATATTTTTGTTAGCTTAACACATCTTACTAATGTGACTCTAATGTATTAACTTAACCACTCAAATCATTTGTAATAGGCTTAACAACGTTTAACAAGTTACACGAACATGAGCGACACCAAAACGGCAAATTATCTGAAAATGAGCCTGGAGTTTGCGAGGTCACAAATTTAGCCAATTTTGGCATATTTTAACCAACTGTATTAAAAGATGATACTTCAGTACTTTGGTAAGAAAATATCCAACTGGATAAAATGTAACAAATGTTTGGTAAAATATTTTAACCAATCGACTTGACTAGATTTTTGAGAGTAGGTGGAAAATCATCACACAAGACATACGATGTATCGTGATGTTGCTTTTTTGCATTTATTCCCACAGGGGCAACAACAAAGATAATAAAAACAGACATCTTCAAAAAAATAATTACAATTAAAAAAAAAGAAGAAAAAAAAAAACACACACAAAACAAAACCTTGCTGCCAAATCATCATCACTTGCGTGTCATTGAAACTCAGTCAAATTCTTCAGTTATTACCTTGTTTTGTCCTTCTTTTTAATTTTTCGATGTGGTGTATGAAAGGTACCTAACGTACTCTGGCAACTAAATGGTAATTTGACTGAGAATGCGGCTGTCGAGCCAGTCAAGCGTTGTTCTTTCCTTACGCACATTTTAGCGGCAAAATGTAAGATGCGTATTGTGTTGTAGTCAAGTAATAGTAGCGCGCGACAGAACGCACAGCGGAGTAACCAGGTACTCACACAGCGTCGGTCTAGGCATGGCGCCCGCGCGGCATTTCATGTCAAAATCCCGGGGTCAAAATTAATGAATCTGACATGTTTTTTTGACTGAAAAGTAACCTTTTGGGTTATTTTATATAAATTATGTCAACAATTCGAGAATTTCATTCGTGATCGTGAATAATTGAAGAAAAATCAACGATCCACGGCAAATATATATAAATTTACAAAACGACTATGACGAGACTCGATTATACCCTTACATCAAATCTGTTTTTATCAATATTTGTCGTAAGATTTTCGGGTGAACTATTCAAACTTTGTTTTCAGCGGTACAGTTGAAATATATAATACTGACAATACATAATTTTAGCTTAAACTTTGAGACCCAATTTCATCGCTCTTGTTCATAATAAACACTCCGTTTAATGTCTCGGTATTGGCCACACAGTTTAAAAATGTCAACTCTCTAAAATTGTAAAATGTTTATAAGACTTTCTTTCATCTGCTCTGCGTAAAATTGTCTAAAATTCAGACTTCTTTCAGTGATTTAATTTGATTTTAAAATATTGTACCCAGCCTTATGAATATCCATACCCATCGTCTAGATAGCGATACTGGTAATTTTTCATGCATAAAAGATTATAAACCATTGGACATTTACGGAAGCTGATATCCGACTGTTGAGAGGTTGGTTGGCGCTGTTTTACTCATGCTCGTTACAGCACCTCAAGTTTAGACCCTAAGGCTGTGATCACATAGAAGTATACGGTATTCACTGTACGCTATGTCATACAGGCACGGCGAGCTATCCCTGTAATGCAATCTTTATGATAAGCATGAGTAGTAATTGAAATCCAGGGCGATTTCCGGTGTATCAGGAATGTAAGTCCTCCGTTCTTACTGTCCGGGTTGTACAGTAAAGTATAGGCTAACAACTCTCACGCAACATTAGTTGCACGCTTTACTCCGTTATGGTCTATGGAAGGCGGACTACCATTTCAGGGGGACTAAGATTCCTTTCACACAGGGATTTGTTTCAAGAGCTGATAATGTATAACCATTTCTATCCACTGTCATAACAAATTTTCCAGTTAAGTTTGAACAGGCTATACTACGCTGATTTATTTTGCCTTATTTACCACAGCATGATTAATTCTATACGACATTTTTATTTGTTAAGGTTTAAAGAATGTAACAAATTTGACATAAACTACACGGAAAATCTGTAGTGACGTTATAGTTTAAATGTTTCAATATATTGATTTTTTATTTGTTACTACATGTAATTTTGTACAATTTTGTCAAGGATTTTTTGTCAAATTTGACATAAACTACACGCAAAATTTGAAAATATTTTAAATATATTAATGTTTTTATTTGTTACTACATGTAATTTTGTATGATTGGTTACTGGTTTTTAAAATAATTTAAAGTACTGCATTAAAAACTAATGCTCACAGGATTTTTAATACGTAACAGAATACTATTAGACTTTTAATTTTAAAACATTAAATTATTTTGTAAAAAAACAAACAAACAAAAAGCTGTTACATGTAGAATGATCGCATATAATCAAACTGAACGATATTCTAGCAAAAATGTGATGACTCACTCCGAAAGGGGTGACTTTGGTTCCGACATGAAAATTTATAAAAAAAAAAGCAATAGAGTTTCACAAGTAATTTGGTACCTCCAAAATTTCGTTACAACAATCCATTCCGAAGATATGGCTATTTTAGTAAGAGCCTGTTGATCACTTTTCAAAACAGGCTTTAAAGTTTGGGTTTGTGAAAGCATCAATTTTATTGATTACTATTCACCTATACACAAAAATATCCTTAGCAACGGGTACTTAGGAGCACTCAATCATCATCAAATTTGACACAGACATTGTCAAGATACATATCTTTAATTATATACCTAGGACAGTCGGTCAGAGAAGTGAAAATTTGAGCTGAGAAAATGGCCTGTTTTCGAGGAAGTTTTTTTCTTCCGATCACAAAATTGCGAAAAGGATATTGACATGGTGTTGTCAAATTGTAAACATTGTCATAAAATCATCTTTTCTTCTTTAGAAAACGGCTTGGTAGGAAAATTTTTAAAACTTTGAAGATTTATAATATCACAAAATCTCAAATCACCCCCAGACGAAATTTTACCACTTCTCAACTTCAGTCTGCAGATCGTCGTAAAGTCCCCCTTTTCGGTGTGAGTCATTACAAATAGACTTGTAGCTTTCTTGGCTGACATCAAAGAGTGCTTCTTACAAATTGAACGACCGATTTTACATCATTTTTTCTTCGGAAGAAAACAATAAAATTGGTACGGGGCGGCTACAAAACTCAACCGACGGTTGTCTGCCGGTTCTTGGCGGTTGGCTATTTGACCTTTGACCCCAAAGGAAAGGTCAAGTGACGGGATCACTATGGAAACTTTTGATCGCTGTTTCAAGGCGAACAATTTGACACCTTAATCTTTGAAATCGGACAAAGTTGAAAATTTGACATTTCCATTGACCTTTCTTTTGACCTTTGACCCTAAGAAAGGGTCGGACAATGGGGTCACCATGGACACTTTTGATTGTTGGTCAAAGACAAACAATTTGACACCTCAAACGTTGAAATCATACCCCTTTAATGACCTTGGATGATATTAAAAACATGTTGATGTTGCTCAGGATGTCTTAAAGTATATCCATATCAAATTTCAGGTCAATCTGAGCATTTTGGTAATTTGACATTTGACCCCTTTTGACCCCCTTAACACCCCTTTAAATGACCTTGGATGTTTTGAAAAACGTGTTAATGTTGCTCAGGATGTCCTAAAGTATATCCATATCAAATTTCAGGTCAATCGGAGCATTTTGGTAATTTGACCTTTGACCCCTTCTGACCCCC
>JXSR01S005250.1:51597-62118 GCA_000969725.1 Ophiothrix spiculata
TTAAGTAATTAAAGTGCTCTTATTTCCTAGTAACTACGCGTGATATTTTATCATTCTTGTTACAGTCATGTAAGGTAGATATTACTACCCCGCATGCTCCATCTTGGCATGTTATATGTCGGACGTATTTTCATTTGTACAGTCTGCCCCTTTTGCGTAACTTGTTATTGACGGCTTTGTCGACGTTCCGGCCCCTTGATCTCCTGTTAAGAATGTCTTCTTCTTGTCTTCACTAGCCGTGAATGTTCCACCGGTACTTGTGTTTGTTGGCTGAACACGCGAGTTGTTTATTGTTCTTGCTAGAGTGCTTCGCCAATCATCAACATTTAAACCTTCGCCTACAAAGACTATAGCATAAAGTTTAGGTAAATAAACGCATGCTAATGTTTGGTAGGAATTTAGCAAAAGCGCGAGACAAATGGTGGTGAGTTTTGGTAAAATTTCTTGTGATGTAAGGTAAACTGGAACCGTTGCCAGACTTAAAACAAGAGTCGAATAAACGGATATTGCGATAAACCGAGACTCATTGTAATTTGACGGTACTTTACGGGCGCGAAATGCGTAATAACAACATATCAGGACAATAAGCAAATTGTAGACAACTGACGCAATAAATCCGCGACCGAAGCTGCAGTACACTTCAAGATGGTTGCGTGGCTGAATTGGAATCAGAAGCGTCGGTGAACAAGGGCTAATGGCAGATGAGACAACGGATATGATTATCTGAAAAAACAAAAACAAAAACCACACTCAAACACATTTCCTGTAACATTGGGGCAATCTACACGGGAGAGCAAATCCAGATGAATACGCATCTCCATAAGACGCTTTGCATTTGACTGTGGCTACATGGGCGTCAGATCCGGATCTGCTGTACAGCACTCCGCATTCATGCATAGACTCATCAGGTATACACTGTATGCAGCGGCCCATGATGGAGCATTCGCACCGGGGACCCACGGCTTTACGTGACTGTCCGACCACGGAGCAAGTAGAGCCCAAGGAAACAAGGAGACGAAAACCGCCCGGCCCGGGGCTCAAACCCACAATCTCTGTATTACGAGACCCGTGCTCTCGTGTAATCGGTCTATGGGAATGCGAATCTCAGATCTGGATCTGGATCTGGATCTGCACTTCGTGTAGATAGCCCCATTAATTTAGCTTCGGGTATATGATTCAAACTTCATACTTGCTTTATGTAGGTCACGTCCCCTCATTCTAATTGTATAGAAAACACATGTTAAAAATGTATACACTTTTCAGTATTATTAACACATTTGTCATAATTTGTCACAGACGAAATGCTTTGAAGATGTTATCAATTTTGATTCTTTCATTTCATATGTTGCAGCATTTTTAAGCTTTAAAATGACACCTTACTTGTTAAAATTGATCAAGTCGATCAAATTTTACAACAGAAAATCCGTTGGGAATTCTTATTATTTTCTTTATTGCTTGCTCCCTATTTTTACCTGTATCTTGAAAAGTGTTCTGTCCCCCTTTTCGGGGTGAGTCATCACTTATATTAAAAGCTATTCTTCAATCCCATATTAAGAGGGGAATAAAAAAAAATAATGATAATAATAATAAACATGAATCATTAAATAAATAAATGTATACAAATAATGAAAAATATAAAGAATTTGCAGCAACGTATCTGCGAGTGTTTTACAAAAACAAAACTTGCTAAACCTTTAAAACATAGTCTACATCAACTATCACAATTTTCATAATTTCATTGACCTAAAAATATAGCTTGCATAAAATGATTTGCTTTCATTTTCAAACGTTTTTTTTAATATAATTGTAACCTTAAATGTGTCAAAGCTTTTAAATTTAAAAATAAATTCAAAATTAAAACTACAATTTCATACTCTTGATATAGAGACAATTAAAAATAAAGTGTGTTAACAAAGGTCGTTTTGTAATGACATACTTTCTTAAACGGTGTATTGACATGCACATCATGATTTGTTTCTGCCCGTCAGTACAATAAATCAAGTTATTTTAATAATTGTTCATCCTAAGTCCTTTTATCATTTAAGTTGATTTGTCAAAGTAAATATTGAAAAGATGTAACGCTTGCCAAAATTCATGTGTTAATGTTTGTTGTATTTAAAAAATTGTCCATGTATAAAAAGAATGAAACGGTTTACAAGATCAATAATTTTATTGGATCACATAACGATATATATTTACATTTTGGTCAAAATGAGATTTCTGCATATTCAGGTGCATTGATGGTATATGCATCTTTTGAGTAGAAAAATAGAAGTGGTCGTTACGCTTGAGTGAATTTTTGGTCAAATTTTAAAATTGCTCCAAATATGTCAAGTAACATATTAAATTATTTGTTTCTAGTAGATTACAAATATATTATACTTTTATATATCTTTAAGGTTTGGTTAAGCGGATATAGACCAAAATTCACTCAAGCGCGAAATGAGGTCAAATTTTAAACAACGTCATATTTGCGTGAATGACATGTCAAATTACTCGTCATGACCTGCACATTCCATAAATATATACATTTATGGAATACATATCTCTATTTTGGATATTATGACATATTTTGAATTTTGAACCTAATTCTCAGTGCTAGAAGTTATTTATGTTCAATTTATTGATTTTCTATCAGAGGAAATCAATATTAGATCAGAGCTTAAATTGTTCACTGATTTCTATATTTTCCCAATATAGTCATTCTCTGAAAGATTCAACACAATGTGTAATGAAATACAACTTTTATAAGATTTCAAAACCGTTTAACCCCCTTTTCTTTGAATTGATTTAATATAACATAAGAACTTCTTTTACCAGCATCTTCAAATCAACTCACTGCTTACCTGTATAGCTATCAAAGCAAAGCACAAACAAATCTGAGGTCTAGGACCGATCCATCGAGGTCTCCTTACTGACTTCTGACCGGACCTAAAAATTCGATAAATCCTATTTACTTTCAACATTGTTGGCGCATACGTAATAGTAAACGAGAGCGCCAAAATTGACTCAAATATTATGCACGCGGGTATGCTAGGTCTTATCAAGCAGACAATGACGGTGATGAGCGTTATTACTAACCCAAAAATGTTAACAACGCTTAACTCTCGGCTGGTTGATTTAATCAGTGGATGGTTTATAAAGATAGCCAATCCTACGTAAACTAAAACGGAGATCAAGAAACCAAATCCAGCCAAAACCAAAACCGATTTTACAATCGGATCGCTCCAATCAATACCATCCGGTTCAATTTGCATACAATTTTCGCGTGCAATATCAGGCCAGTGCGTGTTAAGACACTCTCGACAAGTACCATTAACCACTATCGCATTTCTCGGGCATTGGCGACAACCCCAACAACATTTTCTGGCCAGCGGTATTGGGTATGACCCAGCTTTGCAATCTTCACGACAAATTGATCTTGGAACGTTACCGATACCGTTTTTAAAATGTACAATATCTGTGTCCATATTCAATCTTCGATCTGACTCTTTATCACTGTACCATTGTGCCACCACCTTCTTGCCATAGGTCGTTTCAACCAATTGCATATTCTGAAGTTCGTAAACAGCTCGTGCCTCTCCGTTTCCGTTGAATTGAAAGGTATCACCTAAAATTGTCTGAAAGCTAACATTTTTAATGAATTCAAACAACATTTCGGTATCAACTCTATTCATTTTACATATAGTCAAGTCTCCAGAACATGTCTTCTGCAAATACGCGTCTAATCCATAAGCAACTACACCGACTGCATTCATGATATTCTCACCGACTCCGTATGGTATGGGACGCCGACCTCCGGAGTCTAACCAATATTCGCGTAGCCAGGGGGACACCTCTGTTTTGTTTGGATCTTGACTGTTATAAAACGTGTCCAAGGGAGGAATCCTTTCTGATAATGACCTAATGATCAGGGCACCGTAGGTCGCATTACCGAATCCTCTTGACACTAACCCATGACCACATCCCGTTACACATATTATGCTTACAGTATTTGTTAACCCTTTTGCATCCATTGCTCTTAGAACTTTCAGAAATACCTCATTGTCAAAAATAAGCATTATCATAACAGAGGCTTTGTCGTAACCTTTGATCTTTTTCATCAATTCATCCATATCTTTGTCAGAGGTAAATAAGCTAACAGGTTCAAAATAGGCAATACATATACCCTGCGATTCGGCTTGAGATTTAAAATTTTGAGAATTAAACAATCCTTCGCTATCTCTAGAATACAAGACTCCGATGTAGACCCAATCAAGGTAAAGCAGCAAGTCCACAATGAAGATCACCTGAGTGCTTTCTGGGGGAACTGTTCTAGTAAAGAAAGGAAACCTTCGGGTATCGCTTAAGTCGTCACCGCCAGCACCATAAGAAATAACAGGTATCTTATTGATGCTTCCTACATGTGCTGCTAACTGTGTTCCAGTATTATCAGATCCACCGATTATGCCTAATATTTGCCTAGATATATTTCCATTAGGATGAAAACCGCAAACCCTCTGGAATTCTTCGGCCCCAGTACTTGTCGCCAGCGTAGTCGACTGAAACAGCGTTATGTATTCGGATCGACATTCATCGCGGATATCGAAGCCAAGCGTTACATTCGGTAGTATGTTTGTCAAAGAATTAATGTATCTTACAGCAAACACCATAGCTTCCATAGATTTGATCCCATACGATGATAAGCCTGCTCCTTTTCCCGCGCAAACATTTGGCGGGTACACATACCTGAGAGGGAACAAGCCGCCAAGAATGAAATCACCATCTCGGTAGTAATTTACACAAGCATTCTTTGGTATACCCTTTGTAATTGTTCCAGAAACAACTACTACACCCACAATTACGAAATGTAACAACATTGCGAAAGTTGATGGAAACAAGACGAGTCCGTATAGCTACAATGCGACAATAATGTTATTGTACTCACATTACGAGACAGTCGTTGATCAAGAGCAAAAGATAAACTGTGACATTTATAATTTGCTTTTGCAAGTGATAACATTAAAACAAAAATGCATCCTGTAAATTGCGAAAGACGATAACAACGGTTAATAGATTGACATTGAAACGTCAGTCTTAATATGGTTGTTTGATTACTGTAAACGCCAATATTTCCGCGCTCAGTAATTTTCGCACTCAGCCAAATTTGGACCATTTCGCGCGTTTTTATTTTCGCGCATATGAACATTGTCTGAGTATAGAATTCCATTTGCATCACATCCACATTAATTTTCGCGCTAATCTCATTTTGCGCGAAAACCGCGAAAATAAATGTAGCGCGAAAAATACCACTTATACAGTAACATCCTTGAGACACAAAATGCATGAAAATATTTTTTCCGATAACGATTTAAGTATTTCAATAGCCAATGGGGTTTGGCCACTTCTTTTATGTCTGAACGAATTGATAGATAGGAGAAACCCCTACATGAGCGTCAAATGCATTTTTGTTGATGTTGATGAAAATGGTAGATGCCCACTATAAGAATCTGAATGATTGTAAAAATCCTTGTTGAACAATGTTTGTTATGGGCGTCAAAATCCACGCCCTTGATTCGCATTAACAATTTATAAAAAAAAAACCCTAAACATTTAGCCTCGTATCAAAAAATCAGTGCAAATGGTTTCAGAAGGTACAGCAGAAACTTCGTGTGTCAAAATAGGTCTTTTAAATATTCAAATACCCATTTCGGGGTCCAAATGGCTAAAAAGTAACTCCAAATTTATGAAGACATATTTTGGATTTTTCAAATAATGTACGGGGCAACCCAATTATAGTGGATTTTTTTATTCCTGTCACCAAGCGCATATTGGTGCTGGTAAGACTTGTATTTGGAGGGGATGGGTTCAGAATAAAACTAAAAAGCCATATAATGCTCAACTATGTTCAACATAATACGATGATCTAACCCTCAGTAAATGAGCTATTTTCTATAGAATACACAAGGTTATCAATCAGGTTCGATGGAAATTATTGTCAAAAGGTTTAATTTCATGCTATCGGTTTGAGTTGATTCGATTTGTTTGATTTAATGGGCCTCATAGTTAGATCATTAGGCCACATTAATGCTGTCGTTTGTTACGAATTACAAAAAACTAAATCAATGACAACATTCGTGTATTAGTTTTTAGTTGATGTTAAATGGTATATTTTCAACGTTAGTAGGCCCTAAATACTGTTTCAGATGCCTACTTTCTATTCCATTATAGAGATTCAACTCAATGTGGCAAAATTATTGGCCAATATATTCGAGCTTTGGTTTTATATCCATTATTTTTTGTAAGAAAGCGGACTTTATTTTATTATGGCCATATATCTGTTATGTTATATCAAATCATCAAATCTCTATTGAATTGACTAGATAAAGCATACAACCTCTCGGAATGAATGGAATCGCCGACATGCCCCAAAAATTTATAATTTGGTGTCACTATTAAAAAAATTCACTTTTTATAACAATGTACATTAAGTGCTCCTCAGAAAATTATTTTATGCAGAATTTTGATAACGTTTGTGACATTTTTGAGTTCAAACATGTGCTCATTCATGCACGGATAGAAACACTTTACAATTTCTGTTTGGGAAATACTTCTCACATACCAAGTAACACACGTATGAGTGAAAAACCTGCTTATATGGTCAAATAAAAAAGCAGATTTTTTGCTTGAATTCAAAACAAGTTCCATTTTCCGTGGAATGAGCCATATTATATTGTCTATATTTTAAACAACATAATGTCTATCCATGCAAATTAAAACAAATTAATTTGAATGGATAAATTAAAACAAATAACACATAAACACATAAACAAAAATAATGATTCTGACCATAGTAAATAGCAATTCGCGTGGTTCACATTCTTACATATCTATAGAATAAGAACAATTTCATATGATCCTCGGGCAATTGATTCAAATTTGCAATTCCATTAAAAATCATTGAATCTGCAATATTAAAAATAAAAGACAGAAATCAAACATTTGAGAAATTCGTGTCTGTACATGTGCTACTAAAATCCACATTTTGCCAATATACAGAAACATTTACTCTTATTTAAACATTTTTAAAAGCATCCCACCAGGTTTTATTTCTGCTCACAGTATATGATAGTGACTGAGCAAATAGTTGATTAGGTAGAATATTCGTTTAACGCGAAGATACTGCCCGCGTCTTTCATGCTTGTATCAGGGCCCTGTCTCTCTCGCGTTTTAGCTGAAGCCTTTTTTTGATCATATTTGGTTAAGGTAACATTAAGGTAACATAGGCGGGGTCTTCTGCAACCATGTGCTGAACCTTGCGCAGAGGAATCCCGTGTTTGTTGCACTGATGACACTAACTCCAGAATGTGAAGTTCGCGTTCTCGTTAACTGGTTGCGTACGAATTCGAATTTAGCGTTTGTTCGCCCTCATGTGACTTGAAATCTTAAGCTTAATCAGCGCAGATCAGCCGATTTCAAATGCAAATTTCACTCTTTGTGTCGGTGAGCTTATAGTACCATCAGCCAAAGGTTTTTCAGAATAAGTGTATCTAATGATGTATGGGTCTGTTTCTATTTATGTTTTACTTTTATTGCACTGAAATTCAAGATAATTTTCGGTTTACAAAATCGTGCATGCTAATGAGCTTGTACGTGAAACATAATTAACCTTGTGACCTCATATCCCATAATTATAGTAGAATCCCTGCTTGTATCTAATAGCGAGCTTTTGAGTCTGACCACTGATGGTTTTGCGGCAGTTGAATTGACACTGTCAACTTTCCCGTCATAGAACCATCCGTCGTTGAAATCGAAAGCTCACTTTTGTCATCAGAAGCTACGGAGCGATCGCCATTTGTGACACACACGTACCCCCATCACACACACATACTAAGATGAGACATGATGACTTCTACTAGCTTCTTCATCGCAAATTCAACAACTTACCGTATCTCCTTATACAAGGGCGCGCCGTTGTTGATTAGTGATGAATCCACAGTTGATATTCAAATAAGCGCGTCACGCACGGCACAGCGTACACGGAGGTGCGTTTACGCAGTGCACATAAATCGGCGCACTGTTCATCGCGCGTCGGGAACTTGAGTACGTGCAAGGACTGGCACTTGGGAACAGTTAAAAACGATAAAGCAACAATCATTTAAAAACTAGCAATTTGTTTCAGATTCTTCAAAGTATTTTTATTGAGATGAGTATCTGTTAAATTTAAAACATTTACAATTTAATTCATACGTTTTCTGAAAGATTTTCGTTGTTGAAAGGTATTCAAACATGCTACAGAGTTAATGTTCATCGCTAATCAACAACTCTGCATCCGATGCGTCGGCGTATTTTTATCACACTCGGGTGGCTAAAGCCACCCTCGCGTGATAAAAAATTACGCAGACGCATGGATGCATCGTTGTTGATTAGCATGAAAAAATTTGCCAGGTCACTCCGCTTTTTTGGGACCCACCCCCTTCCGAAGAAAATGCCAGCCCCCTAATGCGTGCAGCAGGAGAATTTGTCAGAGGCCAAATCAGGCAGGGATGGCGCATGTTGTGGCGCCAATTACCTGTATGACTGGGCGGTATTAAGTTTCCCGATTTAGGGCTCCGAGTTGTCACACATTACGAAACGTAAAAATAACGAACTAATTACGTACACTGGTTTGGTCATTGAAATACATGTAATCGAGTTCCAAACCAGTGTACGTTTATTGTACGTTATTCATACGGTACGGTGATGTGTGCCCTGTAAAAAATCGAGTACAATTCTAGTACACATTCCTGACGTGCAAATTTAGAACACAGATTCGAGTACAATTCGAGTACACCAATTTGTACTCGAATTGTACTTAAATTATACTCGGGTGACATGGCCTTTACTTTAAGCTAATTAATTGCTCATCAATGACTCCAATGTTACTGAATGCTGGTAGCATGTAGCAGATTGTAAGTTTGTAGTGTAATTGTAATACTAATAGTACAATGAAAGAAAGAGAATGTTATTTGTAGTGTTTTCTTTTATGCAGTGCAACATTTAATCTCGTTTTATGGTGTAGCCAAACGTAATTTACTTCAAATTCGGTATACCCAGGAGGTCTACTGTTTTATTATAATATTCAATTCTAGGGCCCAAGTGTTGACAAACTCGCATTCTACGAAGACACTTTGACCAACTAAAATCTAACCAAACCAACAGTACCTCTCCGAGAGCGAGTTGCCTGCTAGTTTCCCTAGCTATACACTGTGATACAAACAGTATCAGTTCGGCGGAACTCTCAATTCGGATACGTATCCGAATTCGGATACTCCGTATCACAAATCCGAATTCGGATTAAAAACAGCTGAAACTGGATATCAGCTGAAATGAATATTCAGCTTCGCCACGCACCATACCGGTATGTGTAAAAGTCAATAACATTATCATCATTTGTCATCTAAATTCTAACAAAGTATTGGCCAAATTATTTTGCCTTCTGTGATAAGAAGCAATCAGGATATGTTTCGAAGCTGTTCCGCTGGAATTGCACAGATGGAAATGACATTTCCACAGATAGATTTATCATAAATACAAGAAAGATGTTCTACATGCACTTTCCAGCTTGCGCTATCGCTTTGTTTCCTGCGCCAAGACAGGAGTATCAGAATTCAGATACCCCTCCATATCCTTATTCTGATACGGGTATCATACTTTGGATACGGAATGTGCGTAATAATCCGAATTCGGATACGTATCCGAATTGTGAGTTCCGCCGAACTGATACAGCGTCATAATAAAATTATTTAATTATGAAAGGTGATGTGAACGCCATGGGCATTTTTTTTTTTGGGGGGGGGGGGGTATAAATTGTTCCGCGACCTGTCATGACAAAAAATAAATCATTTCCCTATAGTCCGTTAATAATATGCACAGTGGATGCACATGTACCGGTCAAGCTCGGAGCTGCTACACGTGCATGGTATGGTAAATGACGTCAGATTTGCCTAGATATAGCCCCAGACTTCCGAAAGTCTGGATTTGTTGTTTACTATGTTCGATGTATTATCGAGATAATGTGATGACCGACATCTTGCCCTTTTCATACGTCTAATTGTCCTGAATTTGCCCTCGTTTTATTAACTGATTCTAAAAGTGTTACAGGAAAGTTTTCAAATTTCATGAATGTCTGATATTATACTTACAGCTTGTATCAGACAATTTACATAAAAGTTGGTTAAACAAGCTGCACGTAAGAAGATGTGACTTCATGATTTTAAAAGCTGAAAATTTGTTATTTTGTTTAAAATGTAATAAAATGAAGATTTGTTTTATTCCTAACAGTCAAAAGGCATGCTGTATTTGAAAAACTCTAAATATTTTCACCCATATCTCAATTTTTTTTAATTGCATTAACCCCCTTGACATTTATTAAGGAGGGGGCACTCACCCTTGTTTCTACAATTGTAATTCTTGTTATTTGATGATCCTTTCTTACAAACGTGGTTATTGTGCGATTTGATGATAGATGACATATTTTTCATGCAGCTGTAACTCATTTTT
>JXSR01S005251.1:57593-73092 GCA_000969725.1 Ophiothrix spiculata
TCACTAATTTGAATGAAAGACTGTCAGGATTGCATTTTATATAAATAAGCCTTGAGTTTTTACAAGTGTTTGTGCCAAATTGGATTATAACCAATATTGTCATTCAAATTTCATGGTTTTTAGTTTCTCAAATGAAGATTTTATTGTTTTCCAAAATGAAATTTTCTACGATTTGATATGTAAATAGTTTTTAGATTCGCAAATGAAATTTGACAATTTTTCAAGGGTGATAGACAATGTAAAATGAATTTTGCTAGCCTTAAAAGCACTTGTTACTTACCTCCATAATTTCACATTTACCCTGAAAGGTTGACGTGGTTGATTTGACTGTATTCAAACTTGCTGACTAATTAATTCCCAAGTCCAAGACAATAATTGGTTTAACTAACATGGGGTTGCAAACCTGGACCATGGTTTTCCACCTATTTATATAAAGTGCACATATTTAGCACATATTTATCATTAGCAAAATGTTTTCAGTTAAAACTGAAATCACAACTTAATTTCAACATATCAACTGAATTATAAAGTTTGTTGTGTTTCTACCTTCACTGCTCTAATACTGTTTTATCTCATAGTTTTTAACATGTAGTTAGCTTGGCTTTTTACTAATTCCTGTCTTCAAAATGTGCTTATTTCATCCAATCTAACACAGTTTTACTTATGGTGGCAGTATGGTTTAGTCCAAAGGGGTTATAGGCTTGAAGTTGTTGTGGATCAGCAAAATACTTATTTACATATATATTCAGTTGTCTGAAGATCGTCACAGCGTGAAACTCAGAGTTACAACTTTGTTCCATATATTATATTCATTGCAATTTTGCCCTGGAATTCTGGAATTTAATTAATTTGATTTTGATTTTTAACTTGTCTTGTTCAAACTTAATTAATTTATGAAGTATCTGAATTGTCATTTAAAGGTAGGTTTTTATATTCTTAAAGAACCTTTTGGTATGGATTATATTTTTAGAGTCATCAATTTAATAATAATCTGACATGTGCTTTAAAGATGTTTATGATAATTTTATGATCTGACCACTTTACATATATTCTTATTTTTATTTTAAAATTATCCAAACTAACTGAGCACATTTATTTTAGAAGGGAATTAGCCAAGGTTATAATGATGCAGTTATGGTATTATACCATTTGTAACGCATTTGAAATATTTTAAAAATTTTACAAAATTTTGAGCAGTTAATGCAGGAACACAACAAAATAAAATGGGTTTTCACTGTACAAAATGAACTGTAAATAGATATTGTATAATGTTTTATACGACTGATAGTAAGCAAGGAAAAAATGAAACAAAGCCTTATAATAAAAAAATGTTAGCACAATCTGCACTGTCTCACTTTTGCATCTTTTCCAATTTAGATTAGAGGAGTGATGGGGTCTATTTTGGAATAAAAGTGAGAATTCGCTACCTTGTTCACAATCGTAGAAAACTCATTTTTATAGCAACAACAATATCAGTTGTGAGGATTTGGCAAAACTGATGTAAGTTGGAAGGGTGTGGGTTGGGAAACTAACAACATATATCGATAGGCCAGCTGTAGATGCGCTGTCAGTAGTGTTTAGGTGAACAAGCTTTAGGATTCTCATTTTTACCAAAACGGCAATTTCTTGCTACAATGATGCCTAATCAGTCTTCTTTGAGGTATCCGAATGCAGCTTTACGCATCTATTTGTACGTATCACACTGTTGAAGACTGTTTCTATGGATAACTTGGAATGAATTGATTGACGATGCACCTTTACCAGAGGCTCAAAGATAAGTTGTTTTAAGATTGAATCATCGACATGAGGTAGAGCAAAACAGAAGTCGCCTCCAATTAAGGAGACTTGGTATTTTAATTATGAAAAGTTCACAGCTAACTCATGATGCAATAGGTTTATTAAGTAGATCACAATCAATGGTACATCTCAACTAACTTGAAGAAACATTGACATCAATTCCAAGTAATTCATTAAAAAGTACATCACCGTTCATCGCTTACATGTCATTTCACTGTACTGTTATTCAGCCAGAATTGTTTCAAAATTTATCATTCAACCAGCAACAATTATAGTATAGAAGAGCTCAAAGTCCATCACTCGAAATCTACTGATATGTAGTTTTTACACTGAAAATTGTACCACTATTATTGTTTTGAGTATATTTGGGACATAAAAATAACATTGTGAATGTAGTCACTGCATAGCTACAAGTTTTGACAAGTGCTGGACTTCAGGTAGTTTGTAAAGCACCACGTCAAATCAGTTATAAACAGTATAGCGATTTCATCAAGCAAAAAAGGCATGGTGTGTCTGCATAAGTTTCACACACAGTTCCATTATGCAAAATTGTGCATTTTTATGTCCGAGAATTGTTTTAAACAATGATAGTAGAGCATGTAAAATCTGCTTATCGGAAGACATTTTGTTATGATATTAGTGGGTTTAGAATGCACCATTATTCTGAATTGGTGCAAATTGTCAATGGAGTTTTGAAACAATTCTGTTGAATTTTACACTGCATGCTTGCATGGCAATTTGCATGTCTGCTATCAGCACTTAGATTACTTGTTGGTGTTAAATGTGCACTATATTGTAGGATATTCTGAAATGGTATATAAAATTTGCATCAAAAATTCAAATGGTTTTGTAGTGATGCCATTATATAATCACTTCTGTATAAAGGATCAAAGCTTGAGAAGTTGATTTTAGCTAATTATCTGTCATTCCACAATATACTGCACACCGAGGCCAATAATTTTGCATTTTGCTTGAACCCCTTTAGCTCATGTATTCAATGACTGCAGAATTCAGCACTTCTTTATGCACCGTTATCCATTGTATTCATTCCATAACAATATAGTCTGACATTAACGTGGGAAATAACTACATATTTCAATATTTTATCAGTTGAAGAACTTTCTTCGCTTCAGTATGAATGATTATTATTTAAATAGTTCTTGCATTTTATTGTTGCTAATCTTAAGTATGTTAAATTTACTTCGATTGATAATAAACTCGTCCATTCTCAGATTTTATTAGCAAATGTTAATTGTAATTCTGAAACATAAGCACACAGTCCATTTCATTTGGTATATTTTGTGCATTACAAATATTTTTCAAATATATTTTTAGCATTTGTGATAGTATGATTGCGTTGTTACTAAATATCAGCATTTCTGTCAATTTGTGTTTTTGGAAATTTGTCTTGTGTTGCAAATCATTTAATTGGTGTATATTGGAGTAATTAACCAAACAACCTATAATTTTATTTTTGAACTTGTGTTTAAAATTATCTACAAAACTAGATTTAAACACAACAGTAGCATGTCCAGGGGTGGCTGGGGAGCTAAAGGCTGCCTTACATTTATGCAAAGCTATGGTCATAGCTATCCTAGCGATAGTCTTTCGATGGGCTACAGAATGGCCAAATTTGTAACCATTTTGTACAAACTTCTGTCTACAGACACAAAAACAGTTGCAAATTAAAGTTCATACAAAATGGTGAATATTTGTTACTTCACTTTGTAGCCGATTGTACGAAGTATTGTTGACATAGCTTTTACCATGTAAATTGAGCTGCTACTTAGAAGAGTTTATCAACGCATTGCCGAAGGCCCTCCACATCAAACAAATTTTGAACAAGTTCCAATAAAGATAGAATAGTTCCATCTGAACATTAGTGTATTGGTTGCTGTGTGAACAAAGTTTTTTCTGGATTTCTTTCTTCATGTGCGATGTTGAGGGATGCTACTCAGTCCTCCTTGACAGCAGAAAAGGACTGAAGGGTAGTTTTACCTTCTTGCCTCCATTTGTTATGCCACTGCTCAACCTGAAATGCATATATAAAATATTGTATGGTCACCGTTTGTCTGTGAGGTTGGGCAAAAGTAAAAAGTATACTTATGTCCCATTAAAAACTTGGTCCCAAAATTGCTGATGCAGTTTATTACAATGCACTTTACCTTGGTACACTTTACTTTAGATCACTGCTTAGATTCATTGTGTGTGTAATGTGCATGGAGAACTACAATATATTGTCCTCCCCTTTAAAAAGAGGAGGGGGAACACTTTCATACTCAGCTCTTCCTAACAGTGTTTCAGTCCACATTCATCACAACTCTAAAAAATCGACCTTTGCAGCGATACTTGACTCGCAAATAGGTCTGTGTATCAAGGGAAGAAAACAAAATTGCTATCAATGAGATGGCACAAATTAGGAAAATTAAGATGTGGCCCATACTTGAATACTTTTAAAAGAAATCAAGGACTGTTTACATGTACATGATTGGGCATATTTGGATCTGAGATAGCAACCTCGTGCATATTACTCAGATGCAATGTATTTGAAGTAGGCAAATACGTCTTCCTCATGTTTTGATATTACTTACTTCTCCCGGTAGATAAACAAGAGCAGAACTGATTTTCTTCCCAGAGGCATATCATATTAGAGAGACGAGCTTTCAACACTTTAGCAAATGAGTTTCAGAGCTCAACATCAGCTCTAAATACCACTTGCTAGAATAAGGAGCTCTACAATGTGGATACCTCTAGGGAAAGAATCGTTTCTACCTAAGGATTCCATCCATATATAGCTATTTTCACAATTTTACAAACAAATTAATTTCTTGATCCTTGCCTATCTGTCATCATTAATAGCATTTTAAATATCATAATCTGGACTATTTAGTTAGTTAGCCTGGTAAATAAAACAGTGAAATCCAAGAATAAGACACATGGCTTATTGGTATAGCTCCTGACTTGTGATCAGGCTTTTGTGTTGTGACTATATACCCAATGAGTGAAGCATTTAGTGTCCTTGATCGAGACACTGACTTTCACATGCTCTTCAAAAGAGAAATGGTCTCTCAACAGTAACAAGGCAAGTTAACATTGTGGCTACTTTATTGCATGGTAAGTTTGTGAAGATTTACTTGATTGAAGTTTAAATTTACTGAAATTCAAATTAATCAATGATAAAATCTTTGACGGACCAAGTGTGCTTCAGGTCCCATCCAGAATTTTAGGGTTTAGGGTTAGTGTTATGGTTATGTTTCATTTAGGGTTAGGGTTAGCTAGGGTAAACAACCATGCTGCACCCTGCATGGTTGTTTACTTTGTCCAGAGATACTTTGGGACCTAAAGTATTTAGGGTTAGGGTAAACAACCATGCTGCACCTGCATGGTTGTTTACATTGTCCAGAGATACTTTGGGACCTAAAGTATACTTTTTCCTCTTTGACTTATTTATTTCAAATGATCTACCAATACAACACTTAACCATGTCTTCAGGAATTTGCAAATAAAATTAGGGGGCAGACTGTAAAACGTAATATCATATATTGTCCACTTCTTACTAGACAACCCATCAAGAGATAGGATACTGGATAATTGCTGTGCTGCTAAATAAAATAAAACCATGTTGTGTTCAACTTTATTTTTTCTTAAAGCTTGGAAAATCTAAATATGGCCGTACAAATGAGTTGCTTATTATAATTTGAAATATTCACCCTCTTGGAGAATTTGCTAATCCTAACTGTGAAATTTCATCTCATGTATGTCATGGTTTATTGTCAGTATATATAATACAATCCCAGACCAAACAGTGTGTAATATTGAAAAAATCAACACTAAAGTCAACGTCACAATTCTTCGGACGATGTAAATAAACATCCAGAGTGCAGGGCCAATTGATTACAAACGTGATCGGTACACTGTAATTCATGGTCTTGGATCGATTTTGTCCAAGGAATTTTGGCAGAGACTTTAATGATCGAAGTTGGTGCTACAATTTCACTGGACAAAATAGAAATCCATAGTGCAGGGCTTAATTAATATAAAGGCAAGAAACCTGATAATTCTTGGTGGTGCTGCACCCTGCATGGTTGTTTACATTGTCCAGAGATTATGGCACTGATGTAAATTTTGTAAGCATTATACATATAGGGCTTTTAGAATTAAATATGTACACGCTACTAATTGCATGTAACCTGTATATTACTGTGCATGTTGGTTTTACTAATCTATAAATTGATTTTAATACTTGTAAATTGTTCTTAAAAAACAGCACCAACGGACTATACAGATTTAATATTTTGTAAGTTTTGTTGATTGTCACTTTTGCTGATGCAAACCATAGCAGAATACATGCATAGTTAGCCTCCTGTATTTTCTTTTTTACAGTACACTCCAGTAGAGTATAGCACAGCAGGCGAGGATTCGGCAGAGTCTAGTCCCCGATTTGCTGATGAAGACGTCCCACCGCCTCCTCCCAAACCAACCCGGCAGTATCCAGAAGAAGAGGAACCCGTTATAGTAGCAGCTACTTGTGACAATCTACAGAACGCACCAACATCACTAACGGCTAATAATATTAATCATAATAGTATACCAGTTGATGAAGAAAACAATACATTCCAAGAGACTTCTCCACCAAATGGACTTGACCATTCCCCTGTAAGGCCTACATCATTAGCCAGCCCTGCATATACTGCAAGGCCATACCCAGGCCGACAGGAAACAAATAGTCCGCGGATTATTTCTCCACAGAAAGCTTCAGGTGGGAAGTTAGTCAGACCTAAACCCCAGTATCCACCAGGAAGTCCTAAACGAGTTATGAAGGAGTCAACAGCAACTTCATCAGAGCCAAATCATCAACCAAGGGTTGGTCGAGTCAAACCAAACAATACTATCAGTATTGTCTCCCCCGAATCCAGCAGGGTAACAACAGATCCAGAGCCTTCACCAGACTCTAAATTGTTTATAAAACGTTTGAATGAGCAGAAAGCCACGGCAGCACAAGGGTCACCGAAACCTTCACGTGCTGTACCACAAGTCGCTGCAAAGAGCAAACCAGGTCAATCAAATTCAAGACCAAAGTCACCTGGTCCTGGTGGGTCACCTAAAGCAGAGGCGGACAAAGGGGAGAAGTCTAAGAAATCCTCGGTATGGTATGAGTATGGTTGTGTATGAGAGGGTTTTATTAAGCAGCTATATATACCATTGCACCCATACTGTATGCAAAGCTATCAGTTTAACTTCATGGCTTTAGCTTCAAACTATAAACTTAAAGGAAGACAACCTATATTGCCCCATGTTAAGTAATCTGTTTCGATCGAATCCTTACCAGGTAGACGGGTGTTCAAACTGTTTGTTGTTTTTGAAAGCCAAATTTGATATCCTCAAATTTCTCTCCATAGTGCTTAAATGGTGGCTGTGTTTAGAATCTCTCATAAGTCTTGTGATAAGCCTTATTATTTTGCCACAATAAAGAAAATCAAAAATTGTTTACACATTACATACACAATTCAGATTTGTTCTTATACCTTCAAATATTTTCATTGGCATATGCAACCTTTAGCGATATGCAAATATAACAATTTCTTGCCAACCAAACCAAAGATATGATGACTTGCCCCTGATCAATGTGAACAGCAGTAAATAGAACTTTGATGTTTTCAAATTGTTAACTTTGCATACAAATTCTGGGTATTATGTAGCACTTGTGTCACCAACATGACTTTATGCATCTTCAGTATCATTTATCTCTTGCTAATTAATGTTGTTGGATCAAGGAATGTAAATTTGCTTGATGTAAGTATAATCTTAAATACGCTTGTGCAACATTTCCGTAACCATATAAGAAATGGTGTTTTGAGTCCTTGCAAAATTGTTATACCAAAGTTTAAAGTTATTCAGTGTTTCATTGCAGGGTTAAGTCAAAACAACTATATTACATCATGCTATAATGATAGTTGTTATGTTGTGTGTAACTTTAATGATAAATGATCATTTTAAGGACAAATGCAAATCATGAGCCATTTTGTGTAAGTTATAAACTATGGAGACACAGGCAATCATTGAATTAGAAAATACTTATTAAGTAATGTTACACAAACTGACATGCACCCAGCACAAGTTTGCTTTTAAATGAGGACGTTTCAGTTTTGTGCACACAACCTAGGGGGATAGCGGGAAACACATTAAATTACTTGCAAGAAATAATCTGCAATTCATTAAGATAAGATGATTAATAAAATCAAATGGAATTATATTTTTGTTGCGTTTTTTAACACATTTACCCACCTGAATTTCATAGTTGGCTTTAATCAATGTTTCTGTTCATGAAACCCTGAACCACCTGGCACAAAGGATTTTTTAAAGTCTGTGACAAAGATGTTTTTTCTTGCATATTTAGCCAGTCTGTAGCCTCCAGTAGTGATTTTGCCACCCTTTTTAAAATTGGTTGAATTGGTGGAAGCTCAGAATCTTAGAAGGAATTCTGACCTTAGCCATGTTGCTGTTCATGGGATCATCATTGTCCAAAAAGCAGAACAAAATAAAATGTAAGTAAATAAATTTGACTGTCAGTGTCTCCATATAGTAAATAATGACATTCATCCCCTTGCATCATTATTAATGCATCATTATGTCACAATATTTGGTCATGTGAGTGCATGAAAGTCGTATCTGCAATGGCTGCCCTAAGTTATTTTTACTTTATACTTTGTCACAACAATGTGAAATATCTCTTAAAAATTCTGTCTTATGTCAGTGGTTCTTGAAATGGTTCTTCAGGTGACACAGTCACCTGAAGAACCATTTCAAGAACCACTGATCCAAGATTGAAGATTAGACAGAGTGCAATCCAAATTTATGATAAATGGCAGCTATTGCAGATACGACTTTCTTGTACTCACATGACGAAATTTTCAGATGTATGGGAGTCTCGACAATTCAAGGGCAACACTTTTTGGACTTCTAAATGTCTGAATGTTGTACTTCATATAATATCTCTGATTAGGCATGTAAGAAACAAATGTGTCAAAAGTCACAATAGTTATGATATTTAAAACAAATCACAAATTACGATGCATATGTTTCATGGGATGAAGTTGGTGGTATATATCTCTTGCATATTTTATAAAGCTACATATTTTAGTGTGTATAAAATGGTGTGTGTGTGTGTGGCACAAATGATTAACTGATTGGAGTGTTATGTGAGTTAAGCTTACAATCGGTGTCAAATATGTAACTATCAAAAATTATGTTGTAAGTACAAATTGTGTATATGTAGTATTTAGCTGACTGACAAAAGTTGTATAATTTGTGAATTTGCCAAAATTTGACAGCACATGTATCATAAAGAACATATTAATGAGTGTCAACAAAAACTGGTTTGAAAAGTTTTAAAGAATACATTGTGAAAATGTTGAAGTATTGAACATGCTGAAAGCTTTGGGCTTTCACTTATAATATCTCTATATGTAATCATTGGTGTCTTATATATGTTTCATGTACTTCCATTTTTTATGTATCATGAATATTATTATCATCATGCGAACTGATGATAACGATAAAATATCCTCGTTAATACATTCATAAAAATCATTTTGTGCGCAGCTTTTACCAACGCTTAATGTGTATGCCTTGCAAGAGAGCTTTCTTATACATTTCTCAGTATTTCAATTTGAACTTGAGGAACAACAAAAATTACGCGACCCTTTTTTGACTTTTGATTAAAATGGGCATGATAAAGAATTCAAAGTCAATATTTCTTTGCATGATTGCCCATTAAATTTTTCAAATGAAAAAATGGTACAAAAGTCTAGGGTCCGTATGCACAAAACTGGACTAAAGTTAGTCCTGGACTTAGTGAAATTTGATTTCTCAAAAATAACATATTTTTGGGAATCTGTGATAATATGTGTTTTTGCTTAACGATTTGTAATGAAATTTCAATCATTTGATCATTTTTCTGTTTTGGAACATCGGCATATAGTCCGGGACGTGGTCTCAGACTAAACCATTTTTGTGTTCTAAAAGTAATTTCAATGTTCTAAAACAGACAAATGAATAATATAATAAAAATATTAGTATTAATCTTCAAACAAAACATGAATTATCTCTCGATTTTTCAAAAAACGTAGTATTATTTTTCAAAATTTCAAATTCACTTAATCCAGGACTAACTTTGGTCCAGTTTTGGGCATATGGACCTAAACATTTTGTCATGTGCTTAGTTCATACTGATATAGGGTGTTGCAGGGCTAGGTGTTCCATGTGGTAATTTGAAAGGTTTAATTTCGCAGAGTTATTTTTGAGTGTTGATAGTAAATGATCCTTCAGTGAGTGACCCTAGCTGCTTAATGCTACCCATTGTTGTCCAACCACAGTCTCAGAAGAAAAATATTTCAACTTATCACATGTTCGAATAAGCCCCAGACCTTACTAAAAGTTAAAGTCCAAGCTGTATTGTATTTCCATTGTCAATTTTATATATTTGTTTGTTTTTGTGGATGCAATAGTATTTTGTAGGTATGTAAAAGTGTATGTTTATTTTCTTAGCAATCAACTCAGTTTATATGTAGCCTTATGATTTGTTATTTTTTCATTGTAATATTAATCCATGAATACCCAACATGTACCCGAGTTTGTTGTTATGGTGCTCGCGTGGATTTACAGGATAAATAATGACTTATGTCTTCATTCTTTAAAGTAAGGATAAATTTACCTTATAACATGTGGGCTTCTGACTATTTATTCTTGAATTAACTGGGATTCTTCAACATGGCTTTAGTGCTTATGTCTTGGTCAAGACAGTAAATTTATTTGGTCTGTAACAGAGACTGTTATGCATGGATTATTTATGCATAATTATCACTTGTGGTGTTCTTAAAAATGCCCTGAAAGTTTTGCTTTTGTAGCACACATGGTGGTCATTAATTGGACAAATTCTTGATCAGTGTCTGTAAGGCTGCGATCACATAGAAGTATATGGTATACGCTATACGCTATTCGATGGCTATATTTTATATAGGCACGGCGAGCTATTCGTTTTTTCGAATAGTGCCCTCTTATGTGACCCAGTAGCATCAAATTCATGTGTTCGATTGAATCTATACGCGTGCCCAAGAGAAATCGTGCACCGTATACCCGAATAGTATAGTTCTATGTGATCGCAGCCTAACAGATCAATGTTCCTACTGTCTTGAATACAACAGCAGCAGAGCATGCATTTCAGTTCTGGCTATCCAGAATAACAATTGAATGTGCATCGGGCTGTTCCATTTTAAATCCATACCCTTTTGGAAGATAATTTAAGAAATATGCAGTCCTGTTAAATTTCTAGGAGGAATTGCTGTAATTTGCTTAAAATACAACATTTATCTCGTATACTTGTAAAATTAATTGAATTTGGATTAGGAAAGTTTTCTACAATATTCTTCAAAAAAAAAATTATGGATTTGTTAACTTTCAGAAAAGAAAAGAAAGTAAAAAATCACCAATCAACTAACGCTATTTAGAAGGGTCGCCAGCAAATGGTTTCGTTCTTTTATATCTTTTTTTTTTGCCTTGAGAGCATGTCGTTTGAAATGGAATAACCCAGTTTAAAATTTTAAGCATGCTGGATGAATAAGCAATCAGATATTAACAAGGATAATAGAACCAATTATGGATCAATCCTCACAATGAAAGAGCATCGACCCTGACAGCACCATATATATGAAACATTACTGATGTCATAATAATGGCCGGTACTCAGCTTGTATCAATTCAGTATCGTAGTGATTATGTAACTTCCCCAGTAACTGGTTCACGCACATCCCCTGACAATGGTGTGTGCTATACTTGTGTATGGTGATCATTTCGATCATGGTTCAAAACTAGAAAGCGTGAACCAGTTGTTAGGGTGATAATCCGATTACACGTAACACTTCGAGACTGAATAGCAAAATCTTACATCGGGATCTGTCCATAATCATTCTTATTGAGGTTCAGAGTGGTGTGTTTTCACCATTCATGGTATATTAATCTATTAATCCATATGGTCAAGACAAATCTTGTGATGCACTTAGAAATGGAAGGTTTAGTGTCAGAAGTCAAACAACAAAAGAGGTACTTCCTTCTGATGCTAAACCATAGATTTGAAAAGCAAGAGGAGATGCCAGACTAGGTACAATTGTTATGCCTTGCAGCTTAATGTCTGACAACGCCATTTTATTAGAAAGTATACAGTCAGGTATTTCCCCTCTATATTTATGTACTGACCTTTTATTAGGTTGAACAACAAACCAATACATGCCATATGTGACCGTTCAACGCGAACTAGCCGTAAATGCAGCCTCTCGTCATTTTCACGTTTTCAAACATTAGAAAATACCATGTTATAAGGATTAAAATGACACTCCCTTATTGAATCTTGCAGCTTATAGAAGTAAAGTTTTTGGCCTGTCAAAGGTTGTTGAGTAAAAGGTGAAAATAAAATTTGTAGCATTTACAGCTGGTTTGAGATGATCAAACATGTATATCTTGATTTTGATCAGCCTGCAGTCAGAGGGCTACCAGGAGCCATGATTATTGAAGGACCCATCATGTATAGACATCAGAGTCATTTACTATGAAAACATACAATGATTCGCCATGTTCCTCTTTCTCTGTTTTGAAATTGAATTTAAAATGATTACTTTTTATTTGTGCAGTGTTTAATTAATTCAGATGTTAATTTATTTTATTTGAAATGGAGATGTAAGAAATATGATTTATTTATTGACCCATCTGATCTTTAGACCGTTACACAGGTCAAATGTTTTTAAAAACCAACCAGGGAGTAAAGTTTGTATATATTTTTGTTTTGTGCCCTGTTGGACCATAGGAAGAATTTATTTGACAATTGCTATTTTCATTTTTGCATAGTGTTACAGTGTCCCATTGTTTTGTGTTATGTGACAAAGTTGAACTTTAAATAGAAACTATTTGGCAAATATTAATTTATAGGCAAATTTGACTGAAACGAGGCCAGTGTTCATTGTTTCTATTCATATTTTCCAAGAAAAAAGAGAAACAGGGTATTTTGATTTAGAGAATATACATTTCTGAAATTATATGATTTTATATGTTGCTATTTTGTTGAAAATAAACTCCATAAAAAGAAATGGTTATTAATAACACAATGAACATGAGAGCAGACATTAATGAAAACATTCTAAAATTGTAAACTTGTGGAAGCCAAGTTTATCGGCATCTTATATGCACAGAAAATGCAGGGACATATTTTGAAAATTACTTGTTAGCTGGGATCACAACCACCAATGAAAAAGTATTTTTACAGGGTTAGTTGTAGAAGTGACTGTAAAAGCTTGCAAAACTTTACATATAGCGATAAAGAAAAAAAGACATGTTTTACAGGTGGTTAAACCTTTCAGAAAAAGGTCAGTTTTCAGTTAGGCAGCATAATTTTTTTAATAGCTTGGGAATCCTAAAAGCAACCGATTTTACAATGTTTTGAATTCCATAAAGACATTGCTGGTTACCAAAGCGGAAATCATGGTCAGTCTGGCCGATAATTTATTTTCCTGTCGCCTGTGACTATAATTTTAGACATTCATTGGTGTTCGAACTAATGGATACGTGCAGTCTTCAGTGTGATATAAATAACTTGACATTTCTTCCTTTTCAATTTATAACAAGTGACAGTATTATTTTGTCCCAAACCACCAAGAATTTGTAATGGTGCAACCTTTTTGAGAAGATGTGATTTATTTTTGTCATTTTTTATAATCCTGCAAGTCAAAATAGTGAGTTGTATCTCAATGTTGGTTCAATCATTGCTCTTTGTTTTTTAATTTTGTATGCTAATTTTCAAATCATTTTCATCAGGAAGTTAACCGTCTTCTTTTTGATCATTGCTTAAACTTCAATTATCCTGTTTTTGATCAATTATCTTCCATTTTACTTTTTTGTTGTTGATGTTGCAATGTTACTATGGTAACCATATTGTTTACACCATGTGTCTGCAGTATTGTCATGAATAAATGAATGTAGTTCAACAAATTGAATGTTTTTATGGAGTGTCTTTATTTCAGTGGTGTAAGGCCCTGGAGTAGCTATAAAAAAATGAAAACTATGGGAATTCCTATATGTGTCCCGCCGCGGCAAAAGGGTGCAGTTGTCAGCTCCTACATGTTGCTCATTGTAGCATATCTGATGCATACAAATAGCATACATCAGATATGCTACAAGGAGCAACATGTACGAGCCGACAACTGTACCCTTTTGCCGCGGCGGTCCACATATGTTTGTGCAGTAAGAGTGCAGAAGAGTTTGAAAATTGAAATGAAAAAATGTGAAATCCAGTAACAATCAGGACCCATATTCATGAAACATTGCTAACTCGAGTTGGCAACTAACCTATTATTTGCCTGTCAAAATTTGACAGGTAGACAATAGATTAGATGCCAACAAGAACATCCCGGATAGCAGTGTTTAATGAATCCGAGACCCATGCCCTTCATTTAGCATTTTCGGTCTTTCAGGCAATTTGTGTTCTTTGGGCTGTTCGTCAGTGTTTGTGGTGTTAAAAATAAAGTGATAAAACAATCCCTTAAACCAATAGATGATTCAAACAAATTTCAGGTTTTTTTGGGAAAATGGGAATGGAGCATAATAAATAATTTAAATAAACAGCAAATATGAAGGGACTTTAGTTTCTGTGCACCATCTGCAGCTGGTCTTCTGAACCATAGGAACTTCAATAACTAAAACTGGTGACATCAAGAGTTTGGGGTTGAATGTGCACTGCAAAAAATATCAGGAAGTTGACCTAAGGACACTCAATCATTTCAGTATCACTGTGATAACTCTTTAAACTGTGTTCCCAAACTTGAAGCATCGTAACAAATATTTGCGATAATACCTTTTACTGCTGAAATCCTTTACGAATACTTTTTGATCATTAGTCCACAACCGACGTTTTGACATTATTTTAAAAATACTGGTTCTCGGAATCACGTGATCCCAAACAAGATGGTTCCCAAACCAGTAATCTTGCCTGTGTTAACGACCGCCTACTTCGTTAATCGCCTTCTTTGTTGATTGTCTACTTCATCATCCATCATAATGGAATAATTTGAAACTGGACAAAGTTGAAAATTTGACCTTTCTTTTGATCTTTGACCCCATGGGAAAGGCTGGACATCGGGGTCACCATTTACACTTTTGATAGCTGGTCAAGGATGAACAATTTGACACCTAACCTTTGAAATCGGACAAAGTTGAAAATTTGACCCCAAGGGAAAGGTGGGACGACGGGGTTACCATTGATACTTTTGATCGCTGGTCCAAGACAAACAATTTGATATCTTAACCTTTGACCCCAAGGAAAAGGTCGGACGATGGGGTCTCCATTGATATTTTGATCACCAGTCTAAGACAGTGTTCACAGTGAGCCTATTTCTCCCGGGTCCAAAATCAAGTGTGTACAGAAAATAACCTAAAAAAATCTATCCGGATTGATTTTTTGGAACCTGGTGAAGTGATGGTTTTAATCCGTATTCAACCCAGGTCGGACCCGGGTTGATCGCAGTGTGAACAGAAATGCACGTATCGACCCGCATTACCAGAAGTAGAAAATCATAACTGAAAAGAAATTATAAAGATTTCCTGGGATTTTGCAACTTCTTTTAAATTTTTAATTCAATATAGTTATTATATTTACTACCTA
>JXSR01S005252.1:30096-40630 GCA_000969725.1 Ophiothrix spiculata
CATCTGGAAGCCTTGTTTTGATCCATTTGTGCTATAAACCGTTTCTAAAAACGAAATACGACACTGCGAACCCTATTAAAATTACGAAAAAAAACCACCCTTTTAATATACTCAATGGATTTTGATGTAACTGTTTTATTTACATACTACTCGTGAGCAGCAAAGAATTCAGGAATTTACTGGTCAATTTCCTTCAAAATACAGTATCTCCGATAAAGCCGTATATCACGAAATTGGTACAGGAACTTTTCAACAAAAAATAAAACGACATTTTCAAACTTACAAATTGGCAAAATTAGGCTGCTCAAAAGATAAAAACAAGGATTTTTTTTTTAATTTCGTAACATGATGTGACATCGTTCGGACAATTTTGTTGACAATATTATTGAAATTAAAACACAGAAATCAAGCAAAATGAAGAAAACCAAGTGCTCAGAAAGAATGTGATCAAATGATCAAACACACCAAAACCGGTAAACCATTTACTTACTCATTGCTGTGTTAGATATTGCTAAACCGTTCAACGTTTAGTTTGGTGTTTCATCAAGCTTTTTAGTGTGGATTATCAAAAATGGCCATTTTGAAAAACTATATTTAACCATCGTTCACTTGAGCTACTTTCTATATGACTCTTATCTTAAGGATGTTTTTAAATTGCCACGTCCAAAGTTAAATTGACACATACCATAGTATGCATAAGGGTCTCCTCTTTCTATACAAATCGTCCAAGGCGTTATGTAATCATAAAGTCATAAAATAATTTGGCGCCAAACGATAACACATCGTTCTTTTACCCGATCAGATTTTGTAAAAAAATACCACTGAAAATCAGTCAATGCAAAGTTTCCATTATGCTATATCTAAATTGTGTTTGCTTGTGGGTTTTTAATGCATTTCATTATAAGCCAACTATACTCATCAAGTATGATACTTGAAATGGCGCCAAAAAGATATTGCAACATCAGATTCTCTTGAATATTACCAGGAAATGAATCAATGGACTACCCCATGGCAGTTTTTACATCATAATATATAAGGTTTTTTGTGTTTTTTTATTGACATCTTTGCTGTGGTCTCTTGTGTATTTAGTAATTCGCAAAAATGAACAAAATTTGTGTTTGTTTTCTACTTTCCAGAATTGTCTTTGTATGTTTAGAATAATACGCTCTTATTGAATAATAAAAGAAATTTCACAGTAATCTGAAATCTAGATATATCGATTACCAAACGATTACACTGAAGATCTGTGGCATGATGTATGATATATATGTTTTATTTAGGCCCGATTCCTTTGTTTCAAATACTTTACCCGGGTATGCGATTATTCGACCTATATTTAATCAAGCGATATATGAAGTATAAAGCTCTGTCACAAATCCCCGTATGAAGCAAAATGTACGCCTAACATACTTAATCCCACTATTGTTTTGTTAATACATTGTTGTTCGTCATGTAGGCCTAAACGTTAAAAGTACGTTATTAATACGGTTGTGGCCGTTTTGTATAATCGTTATACGGTGGTATTTGGCATACATTCATTATGTGAAACTTCTGTACGTTATTCGTACGTTTATGCTCTATATACGGTGATGTATGACGGAGTCTTTGTTGCACTGCGGAATAATAATATTAATGCAATAATAAAAACAGTGCAAGAATGATTGCATAATCCTGAATAGAAACTTTCATTATTCATCCATAGGTATATTTGTACAGTAAGGACAATTTTGTTTCACAATTAAAAAAATACAAAGTTTTACTTATCTTCATTAGTGTTCTGATATGAACCACAGTTAATTTCCCCGATAAAAATTTTCGACACGTTCCTTCAAACAAACATTGCAAGTATACGCTAGATCTTCGTCTAAAAGGTGTGAATACAATAGTATTAGCTTGAGTTTCTATTCTTAGGTTTGAAAAGTGTCTTTATAAGAAAACCTTTAATACAGTTTTCGCACCATTTTCATTAACCTACTTATTTCTAGTGCTATTGGGATTCGGGTTGTTGATTTTCATGGAAAGCAAATATAGTCAAGTTTTAATATATTTTGATTTCAATAATCACACCTCTAAAATCCCTTACCAATTCAAAGGAAAGGAGGATGAAGCAATAAAAACGAGTGAAAACCTATATTTGCTCACGAATTATTAGCTCACATTTTATGGAAAAAAGGCGTATTTGAAAAAGAAAATCTTTAAGTTTGTTTGTCCAGTATTTACAATAATTTTTTTTTTAGTTTGACACAAATTCAATATACTTTAACATTGTGTTTGCCAATAAGTACCCAATTATTCAATGACTCTATGAAATATATCCCTAACCACTATTTAGACGAGTTACCTTTATAAGCAACAAAACTCATTCAAAATCTGTTATTTAACACTTTGTAGCAATTTTTAAAGTTTGCCCTGAAAAATCACGATTTTCAGGTTAAAACATCATGTCAGATATAAATGTTTGCAAGGTGATAGACAACAAAGAATATCCCAGTGTTTTAAATTATTGTTTCTTTAATTTGACATCAAACACAACATTCTTCAAGCATAGTTAATTTATGCTAAATAACCACTTATCCCTGTACTTGTAATTAACCCCAAAACTTCCAACCCCTGATCAACCTTACATATATTGGTCTAAATATGGTTACCTATAATTTCCATATTTACCTGACATTAGATTATCTGCTTTTGCTTTCAAATCGCAAAAAGTTATGGTTGATTTTGAGTCACATCTGGAGCTCTGTCTTTCAGAATTTGATGGACTTCCCATTTTCTCTTGAAGTAAACTATAACAATACTCCATTGATAAGTTGTTTATAACGTCTAGTGGCTTGTCGTTTGCCTAGCCTCATCAAACTTCTCCCGTTGCCATAATTGTTAAAACATGAACTGATATTCTCGTACATTTACAATAAGTTTTCGATACAAGGTGTGTCAGTTACATTAAATGTTGTAAAAAGTCTTACGTTTGCAACAGAGTATATACATATGATGAAGAAATGCAATGCCATTGAAATTCAAAGCATTACGTTTAAGCCTGACATACAGACAGGAAGTCCATGTATGTAACTTGCTAAACAGAAATAGACAAGCCAGAGAAACATAAGTGCTCCAGGCATGCCAGACGAGTAACAATTAAGCCTGTACCTGACTTACCGAAATTTTTATGTAATGTTTTGTCAAAAGTAGTACACAAAATCTAGAAAGAAAACTACAGACAGGAAAATACATTGCCGAATCGGGTTAATCAATGTCTAAATAATAAAGGAATCTAAGTGTTTAATGATTTAAAACAGTTTGCTTTCATCAATATGCCTACTGTTTCAGCTGCGAACAGAATTCCAATCGAAAAGTCTCATCATCAATTTGACATCGTAGACAGAAAACAAATTGTTTGTAATAATCAAATAAGAGATATAGGTAAATGGAACAAACTGGCGACGGATACGTTTTTAAAATTGATATATTATTTTTTTTTTGCAACTCAGTATCAATCACAGCTTTTGTAGATAACATTAGCAAATCGAAACAAAAAATAAATAATGGTGCAATATTAGGCTATAATACGCGACAAAAGGAATAGAAATAGCTCTTCTTACGCATTTGAATGAAACATATTTGTACCAACAAAAGAACATATATATTTACTTATTTTTTCAGACTTATTTTGACATCATGAGTCACAAGTGAACGTCTTACAAGTTACATTATCATACATTATCATAATTATAATAATGATAATGTAACTTGCTTCAACAACCGATTCAAACAACGCGTTCTTGAACAAGTCTTAGTGAAGGAAAACAGAAAATGATAAAAATAAACAAACAAACAGACAGACAGAAAAACACAACACATTGTGTTTTGATTTGGGCAAAACAAATATGCCTGTTGAATAATGAACTGGTATAAGTGAGAACAATCTTTATTGTATATACTGTTTGTAACCTCAGTGTGCCAAACAGGGGTGGTTACTACCCATGCGCATTTTATGACAAGAATTTCAAAGTAATAATGTTAGATAATCATAATCATTTCGTTAAAATAATTTTTCTTTTAATCAAAGTGAAATAAACTTTATCGAAATTTAGTTAAAAATTGAGAATGCAAAATATTACTTATTTGTTTTTGCTTTCAGCGGGATGTATAATAAGAATATTGGGTAACATGGATAAATGTACATTTAAAACAATCGTTAGCTGTCAGTATATTTCAAAGTAATAAAACTACGGTTCACAAACCATTTACAAGCACTATGAGCATGATGAGGTAGTTATCCTTTGCTGTTATTTATGTTCAGTTTGTCTATTAAATATTGGTGGAAATTAAATAATGATTGCCAGCTTGGGCACAATACTTTGGTCATCCAAGCACTTTTAGAAAAATAGAATTTTCTCTGTTAATAATTACTTTACTTGGTCTCATGGTATAAAAAGTATATGTAATCTGATCAATCATAATGACATTTGGAACAAACCTAATATTCTTTTTAAGTCCACGCTGATGTGTTATATTCAATCAAACCTGCAAGAGATTTATTGTAGTCAACGGTTATCTATGGTTACCAATAACAGTCCTAAGCTGCGGACATATTGCACTTTTAAAACAGCACTTGAACTTGAAGATTATGTTGGGTTTTTAAATAAGCAAACAAGGTCATGCTTTGCAAATTGCGGATCAGTGCCCATAAATTAATGATTGAATCAGGTAGATATGTTATTCCTAAAATTGCTCCTCAAGAAAGTCTTTGTCTAGTCTGTAGTTTAAATGAAGTCGAGGATGAATTTCATTTTATTATGAAATGTCCACTTCTACAGCAACCTCGTAATAAATTATTTTTGGACTTATCTGATACTTATGATGTAGATGGTCTTTCTGATAATGATATTTTCAAATTAGTTATGAGTTCTAAGGGTTTTGATGTTGTTAAAAGTGTTAGGGCCAATATACTACGTTATCCAATGTATATACTCTGTTTAAACTATACACTATCATATTTGTAAAGATTATAACATATGTTAATTAGTCATTTAGTTTGTTTCCTTTTATATACTTTTTACATGTTGTTATCTTTGTATTACACTGATTGTACCATAATGTTTGGTTAAGATCAATACAATTGCATATTATATATTATGGTGTTATTTTACAGTAAATGATTTTAACTTAAAACTATCGTCTAAAAGGACCACGGGCAGCGAGATTCTCCCTCGCTCGGTTCACTCACTGCCAGTGGTCATTCTAGACAGACTAAACACTTTTCGTAACAGTTCCTACGAAGTATTATGACCATAGTCTAAGATCGGTGGTGGTGGTAATCGAGACCTGATAGGTCAGATGAAATAAGCACGTTTGAAACAAACTAATGTGAATTATCTAACATGAAAAGGAAAGAAATATGTTATATACAATCTAGATTTGTTTCTTTGCTTGGTTTCAAAAACTGATTTCTTCAACATTTCCCTCAACTGCATGTAAATATCTATAAAGAAATCAAGTGCAAGCAACATATTGCGGCACTCGAAGCTTATCTATTTTATTATAAAATAATAAATTGGCGGTTTAATTTTGGAATGGGACAAAAATTACTTATTAACATAAAAATAACTAAAAAGAATAGATATAAATGACAATAAATACCCTTCACCTTGCGTATCAAATACATTTCTTATCAGTGTGATTTTGATTTTTTTAATGAGAGATATTTTTGCATTTTCTAAATTTTCAATGTGTTAAACAAGCATTTATTCATTAAGAAAATTGTATATCTCTCATGTTTTTCGTAACAAGATTTTGAAATAACCAATTAATTTTCTGAATCATTATAAAACGCAGATCTTTTTAATGTCCAAAAAGTCATAATAAGATTGTGACGCGACAGATACGTTATCTACATTTTATTACCCCGTGTAAAACTGCAATGCATTACAAATTTAAGAGGAGTGCTGTAACATATTTAAATATGGTAAGTACCTACTCAACTACTGTAACTACACTCTTTAAATTATCTTACTCTTGTTGAGTAAAAACTTACTCAACGGTCACAGCTCATTTTGTTGAGTAAAATCTTACTCAACGTTAGATAAACTTTACTCAACGTTGGGTAACTTTTGTTCAACGTTGAGTAAGATGTGCTCAACATTGAGTAATATTGACTTAACCGAGTAAGATTGTACTCAATGTTGAGTAAGATTTTACTCAACAATGAGCTGTGACCTTTTTATTCAACAAAGAGTAAAATAATTTTTAAAGTGTATTAAGTTGGTAAGTACGCAGTTTTGCTCATGTTTTACGATTCAGTAGAGAGTGAAACAGGTACTTGATGCATGACAGATACGTTAGCTTGAAAAATACGAGAAAATAGGCTTTACCTTTTATGTACTGTTTCTTCTTTAGAAACAATTAGAGTTTATGATTTTGTAAGTTTTCATGAGACATTAGTTATTTAAATTTCGAAATTTCTGAAAACAAATATGAACACTTTATCGAAAAATGAGAATTCACTAACATAATAACAGCTGTTTTTGTTATGTACTTTCAGTTCTTTTTCGAGAAAGCAACGGAAACAAGCGCCTTACAAAAACAAATCACTAAAGAACAATAACTTAATACGACTATTACACATGCACATGATGCATTATAAGACATTTCATTTCAATTGTTATCATTTTATTCAAAATTGAATGTCGAATTTTCAAAATACATACAATACATACATACAAATGCTTATATAGCGCTGCTACGTCAAGATCGTAGCGCTTTCAAAAATGGCACAATGCCTACATACAGAGCAGGATATAAATATATAAAAGTAAATACAACTACGTTTTAGCAAAAATACACACTACTGCAGAAGCAGGTAGACAGATGGCCGACAGCGGAAAACCGGCAGCCTACCCATGAGGTGGAAAACCGCACGAGCTTACATAATTGTGCAAAAGACACTAATATGATAAAACAAAGTTTTATGCGAAAAATACATACTTCTGCAGAAGCAGGGAGATGTACGGCCGACGGCGGAAAACCGGCAGCCTACCCATGTGGTGGAAAACCGCACGAGCTTACATATGCACAAGATACAAGTATGATAATAATAATATAGGAGAAATTAGAACAAGTATGTTTTCAAGGATGTTTTAAACTGAAACACACTATTGCTTTCTCTTATCTTGCGAGGTAATTCATTCCACATGCGAGGAGCTACATAACGAAAAGTCCTACGTTCGGCAGACTTGAGCAACTTGATGGTATTGGGTACAGCCAAAAGGGTAGAATCAGATGCCGAACGCAGGCTAGCTCTAGAAGGATGGTAAAGTGAAATACTGGCAGATAGGTATCATTTAAAACCTGTTTTAAAATATCATTTAAAACCTGTTTTAAAATTATCATTTAAAACCTGTTTTAAAACCTGTTTTAAAAATATCATTTAAAACCTGTTTTAAAATTTAAAAGCGGATTATCAATGTGTGATGGCACTGTGTATTTATGCTACGTTTAGATTAACTGTTAGATTTAACGTTTGCAAAAGATTGATATATTTCAACAACAGAACAAAGAGTTTCAGGTTTGATTGCGTTGTGCTTTTGGAAACATTCATACAATCTTTGCGTCGCAGTGGCGTAATCAGAGGAGGGGGGGGAATGTCTGCCCCCCGCTCGCCCCCCTCCAAATAAAATCAAGAAAAGTACAGAGTTTCGTAACTGTGCAAAATTTAACCCTTTTATGTGTTAGTTTTTCAAAATTTGCCAAAAATGGCGCAAATTTTGGCATAATTTCAGATAAAACTCTGATTTTTGACCAAAATAGAACAATTTTTTATACATTTTAGCAAAATTTGCATAATCTTGGGGTGTACCTTTTTGTGTCTGAACAAGAACTATTTCCCCCCTTGCAAAATTGTCTTGTCCCTGCTCGCCCCCTCGACTGAAAATTTCTGGTTACGCCACTGTTGCGTCGACTTAATTATTACAAGCAGTGTATTCAATGATATGATTACCATGACTCAAAGTGATTTAATTTCTGATTAAGGCCATCGCATCATATGCTTGAGTTCTTATAGAGTTTTCTTAACAAACTAGATCTTATCAAAACTTCAAAGGTGGACAATGTAGGGATATCATATATTATATCATGATTACAGTGATTTGAGCAGTGCAGTAGTTTGTTCTATTGCACGACATGAAACAAACCTGTGTGATATCATGATATAAAACAAATATTGAATGCCTATGCTCGTGCAATAGTACAAAATATATCATTCGGTCAAATTTGGACTGATCCATTTCACTCGGCTACGCCTCGTGAAATAGAAAAGTCCAAATTTGACCTCATGATATATTTGGTACTATTGCACTCTCAGGCATTAAATATTTGTATATTATATATATATGATATCTCTACATTGTCCACCTTTGAAGTTATATATTCATGATGTTTTCCACTGGTTTAAAGTCCTTCAAACCATTATATATATTATAGACATAAAAAGTAGTGACATGTAATACTGTATTTAAGAAAACGAGATAATATATTTCAAATTCTATTGGAATGGGAATATTTTACAGTATAGGAACTAAAAAGGTAAAATGCTGATTTGAAACATTCGTTTATTCCTGGTTGTCTTGTATAAATAGCACATTTGTTTCACAATTTATAAATATTAAGTTTTACTCACATTCATTGGTGTATTCATATACAATACACAGGGTAGGTGTAAGTAATTTTAGACCGTCAACCATGAACATTGACAAACAAATAAGACGTTCTCTTCAGTAACTTTTACTTGAATTTGGAACCTTATAATTACATGAATAAATTTTCCTAAATGCCAAAACGAGGATTTAAGACATCGTATCCAAAGGTTTCGCATTACCTGCATATGTAGGAAATATTAAGACATATTATTTCTAACCATATAACATTTTGAAATGGTATTTTCAACAAAGTAACAAGTGTAAAAATTTAAAAATGCCGCTTTGACACTCTTCCCGTCACACATTGTCCGACAGGGTCAAGTTTTAGGCTAGAGGTCTCCACTTTTCTGCGGTCTCCAAGTACCTGTACATACCCTAGAATTAAAAAATTTGCGACACGTTCAATTAAACAAATATATTGTAAATTTGGAGATTTTTTTATAATGTGAGTGAATTTTTTGCTATTGGTAAAAAATGATGCATTATATGGTATTTTATATAAAAATCAACAATTTTTAGCCTTTTTAGATATACAAATTTCAACCCCTACATCAATCTTGTTTTAGAAGATAAAAAGACGTCACTTTGGTCGATTCCACTAGCAAAAATATGAAAACTCAGGTTGATGAAATTTGAAAAATATATTTTGCCTATAAGACTTTATAATTGAAGATTAAACAAGGAGAAATGAATACGCTCATGGTGGTGTATGAATGGTACCTAATATCGGCTCTTAATACTTGCCTGCGATTTGTATGGCGATAACCAGGGACCAAGTTTTCGATAACCAGCATCTTTTATCACCACGGGTCATCTGATGCCAACAGCGTGCATGCAGCTCAGACCTTGCGATTTGAATAGCTCAGCCCTAGTTATGTTGAAAAATTTTGCATTTCATGTGAAAATTAATGAACCTGACATGTGATTTTTTGACTGAAAAGTAACCTGTTGGGTTCTTTTATATAAATTATGTCAAAAATTCGAGAATTTCAGTCATGCAAGTGAATAATTGAAGAAAAATCAACCTGTTGGGTTCTTTTATATAAATTATGTCAAAAATTCGAGAATTTTATTCCTGACAGTGAATCATTGAAGAAAAATCAACA
This sequence comes from Ophiothrix spiculata, assembly GCA_000969725.1. NCBI lineage: Eukaryota > Metazoa > Echinodermata > Ophiuroidea > Amphilepidida > Ophiotrichidae > Ophiothrix > Ophiothrix spiculata. The sequence continues at coordinate 39,896 of JXSR01S005252.1, forward strand.
CGCCACGGCAAAAATAAATAAATTACAAAACGACTATGACGTAACATTTTCTGAAATTCAGATTTCTTTCAGAGATTTTCGATTTTAAAATCTTGTACTCAGCCTTATGAATATTCATACCCACCGCCCAGATAGCGATACTGGTAGTTTTTCATGCATAAAAGAATAAAAACCATGCGACATTTACGTGCGCTGATATCAGACTGCTAAACAGTGTGAATACAATATTCGCTTGAACTGTTTTTCTGATGTTAGAAACAAAATTTCTCAATAAAGAACAATATTTTTTTTATAGTTTCGCACACTTTTCTGCTTACTCATTTCCAATGCTACTGAGACTTGGTTTGTTGATATTCATTGAAAACAAACATATATTTTTATTAAGCATAATACTCACACTTTAGAATTCCCTTATCAATTTAAAGGAAAGAAATACGAAGCAATACAAACTAGAGGTATATATTTGCACACAAATTTTAATATGCTAACCCACTCGTTAGCTTTTGCAGCCCCTAACCTGTGTTCTTATTTTATACAAAAAGGCGTATATTGAAGGCAATTTTGGATACCCGTTACCTTCATATGTCTTCAATCAAGAATATCTTTTTGCAAGAATTAAATTACAATTAAGAATTTAATCAAAATTAAATCTGCTTTCACTTGATATAAAATTTTATGTACATGTAGTTGCAATTTATATGGAAGTGCAAATTCAGATGAAAGTTGATCTCCGTA
>JXSR01S005256.1:11883-23185 GCA_000969725.1 Ophiothrix spiculata
TAAGTGAACTCAATACCACATTGGTATTTAGCACGGGAGGTAGTACTTTACTGTGACAGTGAGAACAGGAAATCAATGTGGGCCGAGCCCACTTGTATGTGTGCTCAGACCTAGGTCTGAGCTCACATGTTCAGTGAGAACACGACCTAAATAGGTTGGGATGAAACTTACCTGTAGTAAAGTAATATGCCCTGGTTCCATCCTGCCTCACATAGAAATTCTCTGTGTGATAACTAAATAGGTTGGGATGAAACTTACCTGTGGTAAAGTAATATGCCCTGGTTCCATCCTGCCTCACATAGAAATTCTCCATGAGTTTATGACCTTTAGAAAATCTCAGCATAGCATGATCGTACAGACCATAATCCCTGAAGAGGACACATCCACCTGGCTCGAGGATCTGCAATGAAACAAAATGGGAGATTAGATGGAAAGCGTAGGGATTACAGTTTGGTAGAGACATATCAGTCCCAGACCTGTTAGTTCAGTAGGTTAGTTCCAGGCTTGTCAACCTAAAGTCAGCATCACAATTCTTCGGACGATGTAAATAAACACCCAGAGTATAGGGCCAATTGTTCACAGACGCGATCGGTACCCTGTAATTGGTGGTCTTGTGACTGATTTTGTCTGAGGAATTTTAGCAGAGACTTTAAGATTGTTTGTTTATCAAGGTTGGTCCGTAGGGGGGCACATGGGTCTGTGACTAAAGTTATGGAACTCCAAGGCCATGCAAAAAGTACAAGCTTGGATAGCCCATAAAAGACTAGTGAAAACACCACGATTGCAAAAAAGCAACTCCAAATCCAACTAAACAACAAATGGTGTACATTTTATTCTTAGTTCTTATTTTGTGAGAAAAGAAACTAGCCATTCTAATCTCATGTCCCAATGCAAAGGTTGTACTGATCATAGCGGTTCCAATCCAGCCAAGACCATGAAGCTTGCAAGTGTCTCGATTGCTTTGACAGGGCTGTGAACAGAGTAAACTAGGTTCCTGACAGGAACTGTAATATTTTATGTGAATATCATCTAAAGTTTTGAATCTGTATTTAGAACATTTCCAAATTATTAGGATGTGCCATTGCATACAGCGTTGATAATAATCCTTGCATTCAACAGAAGATCTGTGGCAAGCATGGCATAATCTCTGGTGAAACTTTGTAAAAGTATGCTGAAGCCATGTAGATTTACAGCAGACAGGGAGGCATAGTGCACAATAAATCACCTGCCTTTGTTAATTTTGAATCATCAAAATGATGAACACCAACCATCACTCAAGATGGATATAGCCTTCTCAGTTACTGTCACTTGTACTATATCAGATAAACAATTATATCATGGATCATGATTATTAATCTTCTTGTGTATACATGGTTATATTTATTCAGCCTATAGAAACACTGCCATTATGCACTGACAAAATACATGTATTCTCTAACCCATAAATATAGACATGCATATCATGTTGAAAACATTTAAAAGTGCAAAGTGGGTGCATTTTGGATGGAAATGGCTTCTTAGGGCGTGTTCACAACAGAAGAATTTGGTCATGACTATATTCTCGCTCATGAGTCACCAAATTCCCAGTGTGAACACAATTATAGAAAGTGTCTCGCTTGTGACCAAAAGTGACGCGCCACTAGTTTCAACGCGCAAGTCGTGTCCCAGTGTGAACGCTCTAGGGAAGTTGTCTCGCTCTAGAGCCGATCATGACTAATCATGACTATTATGTGTGAACACGCTCTTAGATTTTCAAGATGCAAACCCTGATGGGCTTCTCAACGTTTCTAAATCAAATTTTTTTATGTCTTTTATGTTTTTACACCTGAATAATGTTTCCTAAAAATGAGAGAACTTAAATCAGGGTTGTGAGAGTCAGCTGATAAAAAAATCTGAAAATAGTGACAAAATGCCAAAAACAGGCTGAAAATAACAAAAGCTGAAATTATGACTCTTTTGAAGGCATAAAAAAATCTGAAATCAGATTAAAATCTGAACTCTCACACCCCTGTTAAATACATGTAATACTTTTCCTAAAAAATAAGTTTGATCAAAAAAGATTCCAATTGGTAATCTATGTGCACATTTTCTGACACATGTAGCTTGTAAAATCAACGTGGCTCAGACAACACAAACCTTGAGATCTTAAGGTGATGGTCCTTGATGCAAATATTAAAAAATATGTTTGAAATGTTTTGGAATTGGCATTAAACATTAAAATTTGGGATTTGCTGTGGTACTGTAAAGTAGGTACAACAAAGATGACAAATTCCCACAATGCAACTTACCGTGTATATATTTTGCAGAGCTGCAGCCATTTTGTCAGGATGTATAGCAGATAGAACAAACAACATGGTGACAACATCCACATTGCATTCTGGGATAGGTTGCTTGAGGTCATCTTTGGTCAGGTCACACTGGAAGGCATTGACTCTGCTAGGGTCATACAATGCATTTTCCTGTGTTAAAAGTAAATAAGCAATAATTTTTTATGGACTTCATAAAATAATTTTCTGCAACTGATTAAAGTGAAACCAAAGATGATATGGCTTAAGTTGTAGAGTGAGTTTACATGTACACTGTGATTATTAAGGGGTAACAACTCCATCCAAACGCAAAAGCCAAAGTCTGAGCTCGCCTTTCCTTTCCGCAGCCCTTCAACACTTATCATCGTGGTATCGCTGAAGGTCATAATCATCTGTAAGCAAATTTTGATTTTTCATCTTTAGTCATTGCTTGCCATCAATAATTTTGTGATTTTTGAGTCTGTTACCCTCTGTCAATGAGGAGTCGTCACAGTGTAAACCCACCTTATAAGGAAGAGGTTTTATTTTCAGTTAGAGGTTTGACTTTTAATATATATACAATGTATATTAAATTGTCTTTAAGAAGCTTTGATTGATCTTTTAACTGGTAAATTCACCTGCTGTACAAACTTAGAATTAAAAACACTGGTGAGAATCACATCAGCATATATATGATCACAAATCAAAAATTAATTCTCCCTCAATTTGACCAATCCTATGTACATATTTATACTTTTTGATTTTACTATATTTTAAGTTCTACTTAGAGTATTTCCATAAGTTCTTAATTCTAAGTGAAATCTAGGCTAGTGTCTATAAGATTTTTGATGAGTTCAGTAAAAAATAACCACAAGGAATTTTATCACTGTTTTTGAAACTAACTCATATTCCAAGATATTTTTGTTATTGGCTGAATACCGACACAAAAGAATACACTGCCACAAAATTTATTGCCTAAAACTTTATTTCATAACATGAAACAAAGAGCTGCTTACTCTGCACAGCCAGCCTCATTTAGAATGGATTGCTTGTCACTAGAACCCTGTTATATGGAAGTGGCCCCATCATCACCTGAGGCAAGCCTATAATCAGCATACCTTGACAAACTGCACAGCTCTTGGTGAGAAATCACATGCGTGCACAAAGAGTTGTCTACTTTCTGCTAGCAGGGGATATAAGGCATTGCCAACACCACAGCCAACCTCCAGTAGAATAGACTGCTTGTCACTGGATCCCTGTGTAAAGATCATAACACCAGATAAATAACAATATGGATGATCATTTTGCTGTAACAGTTTCATACATTCCTTCCTCAGATACATAGGTCGTGGAAGCAGGGGTAAGGGAGGGGAGGTGGATTGGAGATGAGGACATGGTTTCCATAATTTCCCCCCTGACCATTTTTGCTCAAAAAAATGTTTGATTAAAAAAACAGCTGTCCCCCTTAAATGTTAAACCTTCCATCGCCACTGCTCAGGAAAATGTCAAATATGGAGGCATTTCCTGGGGGTCAAGTTTAGGACCCCTCTCACAATAATCCCGTGATCTCTTCAACAAGTATATATTGTGAATATTGTGAGATTCAGAGAGAACAAAATGGTTTTAGAGTTACTGTCGCGGCTGCAGCAGACAACCACAATTTTTTGCAGTTTTGAGCAGGACACATTTGTATATTGCTGCGATGGTCTGTAAGCAAGTTTGAATTTTTATTCAAACTCTATACATGTTGCGACCATAATGACAGGGTAATCGATATATCAGCATTTCATGTTTGCCACAAAATTTTCCAGGTGCGACAAGGTTAAGTTTTTTGAATCTTTTTCAAGTGAAAAGGTTAAGTTTGCTAATTTGAAAAATCTCTGATGTCATACTGGTTGTGTGACCACAATGACAGACACTCTGAAACCAGCTTAAAGAGTTAATCATTATGAGATTCTGTTAATTATTTGCAATATAACAAACTTAAGGTAATACTATAAATAAAAGTGTTAAAAATGAAGCACCCCCTGTCACCAATGACTTTTGATTTTTATAGCTTATTGGGTTTGTTTTAGGAGGATACTAATACCCTCCAAATGATTTGGCTGAAATATGTTTACTTTTTCTGTTATGGTCATTTGTTGAATTAAATTCAGGATCCCGAATTTAGTTCCACATGCATTAATATAGGAAAGCATGCATGTGCTTTTTATCCATTTTTCGGTGGCAAAACAGTTTTTTGACGTAATACACTTGAAATCGCTTTCAGATAGTCACATTCCTTTATTTTATGTTGTTTTTAATATAAACCATTTTTGATCAAAATCTTACAGTATAGCTTTAAGCAATATAATTTATGATATAAAACAAATATCTCTCACCTCAGTTAATCCAGCAAGTTCTACAAACTCCCGAGTTGTCCAGTGTCTATCTTTAAAGAAATTGACAGAGTTTCTCTTGTAGAATAAATCCCAATTTCTCTGTGCTTCCCTCTCTAGTTTGTTTTGCTTGAATTCTGAAACAGGTATCTTATCTTGAGCCAATTTTGCCTTTTCCTCATCAGTGAGTTCTCTCAAAGTACTGGCTGTGGCTTGAAATGGGTTGTCAGACTCAGACATGGTTATTGTCTTCTAATTTGGTAATGATACATGTATGTCATTGGAGGACTTTAATCTATGCTGAATTGCACAGGTACCTCAAGACCTGCCTCAAGATATATGAACTGGCATAAATTGTGGAAGTTTGCAATACTTTCTTTCAAATTCTTGTAGGCTTCATTCTAAAACAAACAAAAAAGATAATGATAATTAGATATGAAAGTAACAAGTTCCTGTCTTGAGAAAAATTATAAAAAAGTTATAGAACTTTTAATGACTCCTATAGTATCGTTTTAATGCAAGCAGTAATTTTTTTCTCACCTGGTACAAAGTTTTCTCGAACATCTGATTTACCTGAAACTACTGTAGGCCTATTTTGTGTTACACTATCTAGACCAAAACAGCAGCCATTATGGTTTGACAGCTTTTTTTGACATCCCAAATAGATTCTGATATACAGGACCTTGATGCTTGGGCAAACTGTAACCATCTCAAGCTCAACCCATCCAAATGTAAAGTGATGCAGATCTGCTTTAAAAGGCAACCTCCATCTCCGCCTGATCTGCACATTGCTGGTAAGAAGCTTGAGGTGGTCAGTGAGACTAAACTCCTTGGTCTTATAATGCAATCAGATCTAAGTTGGGATCTGCAGGTAAACAGTATGGTCTCCAAGGGCAGCTGGAGACTATACATGCTCTGTCGTTTGAAACGTTTTGGTGTACCTGTGGATGACTTGATCTCTGTGTACATAGGTTATGTTCGCCCAACTGTTGAGTATTCCTGCCCCGTATGGCATGGTAATATGAGCACCAAGCAACAGATTGAAAGAATTCAGAAAAGGGCATGTCGTATTATCCTTGGCAGCACATACACCTCCTATTTGCAAATAAATGCACTGACTCTAAGAAGTACTCTAGGTGGTTCCCCCTGAACAACCGTACCCATAGCATGAGCTTACGACATACAAGATGCCAAAGTTCAGAACATCAAGGTATGGAAATAGCGCAATCCCCCACCTTACCAAATTTTTGAATTAATTTTATTTCTTGCTTGCACATTCTATAGCAATGGGGTAGGGAGGGAGGGAGGGGGACTGTGATCTGTTGCTGTTTTTACTTTGTCCAATTGATATATTTTTTGTTTTGAGTGAATGCTGGTTCATTCAATCTTCTACAGTTCTAGTGCAATATTTCCATTTGATGTTCTAATTTATTATTTTACAGTTCCATATAGTAAATTGTTACCATGAATTTTTAAAAGTTTTATATGTATTTTGATGTATTTCTGTATGTGCAATTTTACATGTTTTTAATATTTTAATATAACATTTGTGTAAAAATACCATGTAATTCAGCAATTTTGCTGCAAATTGGTTTTAATAAAATTGAATCTTGAATCTTTAGATAGCAACGTGTACAATCTCACCTGCTGGAATTAACAGACCTGTGACTTTTTTGCTATTTGACATCCCCTTTTTACTGGCTACATCGTTCAGGGCGGGGCAGTTATTCTGTGTGGATGTCCCACCTAAGAGGGCTTTGCAGGAGCTGTTTGAAACGTCAATCAGTGGATTATTTTTTGTGGGTTTTTATTTAATAAACTTTCCCCTCCCTTGTTGTTCATTTGTTCTTTTCACACCTTTTGACCAGTTTAGCCTTCCATACGTATTCATATCTCTACATCAACACCTTTTGACCAATTTGGCCTTCCATCTATTTATGTCTCTTGATCAACTGTTTTCACACTTCTTTATACTCTAATCAATGTTTTTCTTTTATCCTTTTGTTATTTATGACCACACTCATAATTTATATTTACACTTCTCTCTCGCTTTCTCTCACTTTAATCTCTGCCTTGATAAAGACAGACAAAATATGTTTTCTGTTTAATCTTTTTTTCCTTTCACTGCATGTGGGGACATTCTATTTTTGTTTTTACTATTTTCTATTGCTGAATGTCCCTGCTGTATCATCAATTGATCCATAGATTGAGTACTTATACAGGACAGTTGAAACTAGAGGACCACGGCAGCCATTACGGTTTGACAGTTCTTCCTATACAACCAGTGAATTCTCGTGTACCACAAGTGGCACATGACTTTTTTGCTATTTGCCATCCTTTTTTGTTGGATCACCCATTGTTACACTTACACTTATGTTTGATGGGTTAAAGATAGGCTAAGCCTTTGTGACCCCATATCCTGTTTCGTTCCAATGTTTATCAAGAAGCTGCTTAAATTGGTTAGTGGTCTTTGCTTCCATTACCCATGAAGGAAGGTTGTTCCAGGAGGAAATGACTCTGACTGAGAAGAAATTGCTTCTGCTGTTCAGCCCTTCCTTTAACATTGGCTTGTGCAGTTTGTATGAATGCCCTCTACTCCTCTTGTTTAATGGATTATTTTTAAACAGTTACTCTTTGTCCAAACCTTCTAAGCCATTCAAGATTTTATATGTCTCAATGAGATCTCCTCTGTCTCTTCTCTGCTCTACGCTAAGTAGCTTTGTTTTTTTCAGTCTTTGGTGGTAGCTCAAGTGCCTGATAATGGGGATGAGTTTTGTTGCAAGTCTTTGTACATTTTCTAGAACAGTGATGTCTCTCTTCAGATGAGGGCTCCATGCCTGAACAGAATATTCCAGATATGGACGAATGAAAGCTTTGTAAAGCATAGTGAAGCACTTTTTATCAAAATGCTTGAAATTTCTCTTAATAACTCCCAGCTTCCTCATGGCTTTACTTGCTGCTGCTGCACACTGCCTACTAAACTTCCCATCCTCTGATATTATGACACCGAGATATTTTTCCTCAGTATCATGAGGAATGGTGTTCTCTCCTAGCTTGTAGTCGGTCCCCTCGTTTGATCTTCCCATGTGCATCCTTTTGCACTTGCCCGCATTAAACTTTAATAGCCACCTCTCCGACCAAGGGAATTCAAATCAGTACTGTATTGTATCTTGATCTTCTGCATTTCATATCCTACTGTAAAGCTTTGTATCGTCTGCAAACATCTTGACATTTGAATGGACGTTTCCTGGCAAGTCATTAATATAGATGACGAAAAGTATAGGTCCTAATACTGAGCCTTGAGGCACTCCACTTATGACACTTGTCCAGTTCGACTCTGTATCCCCTACCATCACCTGCTGTTCTCTACCAATGAGAAAATCACTCACCCATGCATTTATCTTTCCTTAAATCCCATAAGCCTCCAGTTTTTGTTGTAAATAATGAGTATCTACTGTAACAATGTAGTGTTTGTTGATTGAAAAAATCAAAATGTGTACTTTGATCATGCATTTTTTTAATTTTAGGTGATTGTTTACATAAAAAATGATCATAAATTTTCACAAGTTTATATTTGGTAAACTCCGTGACTACCATGGCCTATGGCTTATAACCAACTAAGGTCTGCAAGAGCACATTTCCCACATTTTTCATGATGCGAGTTGTTCAAAATGAGAATTCAAAAAATTGGCAAAATTAAAGGTGCAATTCATGATTTTGATGTGACAAAAACCTTGTTTGTTTTCTAGCTAAATAAGAAGAAGAGTGCATCATAAATATATACTGAAAATTTCACATGATTCCAACCATTCATTTCAAAGTTACAAGTTTTTTAGCATTTTGAAAATCCTCATAGACTACTGTGTTGTAATTACTGTCCGGGCCCCGACAATAAAATTTTAGAAAATGACACATTTTCTCACTTTTCTTAAAAATGCAAGCACATATAAAAGAATGGTTTGGGGATCATAACATATACCAGTTGACGATTCTTATAAGCTAGAAAACTCAATTTTGATAGAGGTGACCTTGCATGGGGGTGAAAAGTGGATATGAATTGCCCCTTTAACCATTGAGTCAATGGAGCCCAGTAAGTCCATATTCATGTTAATCATATGGACTTACAAGTAAGTCTAGTTGAAACTACCTTCTCTCGAGTCTAGCTTTTTGATTTTTTTCTTCAAGTTCATCCTAGCCTCAACACAGGCCAACCGATGTACATACATCTATAGGCTTGAGAGAATCGAGGTGAACATTTGGCAAGATTTTCTAAGTTCAAAGTCATGATTTCAAAAAATTGGAAAAAGGGTCAAAACAATTTAACCATCAAATAGGGAGGAGAAAATGTTCATTGACAAGAATGAGGTACTAGATCATCTAAATAATCCATACTTTAAAAAAGACCAACCACAAACTGGAAAAAATCACTATCTGCAAATGCAGTAAGAATCGTATTCTACAACGTGGTAAACAAAAACATTTTTCCATACACCAAGTTCATCCCCTTTTTTGTTAATGTTACTGAGATTACTAGTGACTAAAGTCGCGTGAAGAAAACCTTTTCATTTTTACGCGTCTTGTGCACCGGCGAGGTTAAAGTTCAAACGCAACTCACGTGATACTCGTGAGCTCGCGTGATAATTTGTCTGTTCTGTTGCTGTGCGGCTTGATGATCAATTTGATTGGTTTGTTGTTCACGCACGATGTGATTTGGTCCCGCCCAGAATGAAAAGGTTTTTTTCAGATGACTTTTTAGTCTCAAGACTCAACAGAGACAGATACAGAAGAGAGAATTTTTTTTCTTTCTTCCAATATTGTTCAACCTCATTAGTCCTGGTACCATGACTTGACTTATTGTCAAGTCATGGGAAATGTGCGTAGTAAAACTGCCATTTAAGCATGTCTGTACAGACAATCTTGGGACTAAGTCCACATCTCAAATTTAGCAAAAATATTGAAGCTGTTCAAAAATTTTATAATCAGTGGCCTCCTTGAGAGTCTTGTGCATCTCATGGTAGGTGATTCATCAATATTCAAAATCAAAAAGTGTGGTTTTATGGCATAAACTTACCTTGTATGCTGCAACATTGGGTTTCCGAATTTGACAACCTCAACTTTGTTTACATCCAGAATTTGGGTAATAAATTTCATCTTTGGATTTAAATTAGTTTTGTAATGATTCTACACTATTCAAAGATGTTGTCTGTGTTGAGAGAAATTAAATTATTTTTTAATTTCTGAATTATTTCATGTCAAAACTTAGAAAGCTTAAACGGCAATATAACTCCACATATTTCTTGTAACTCTGGACACTTGGTCCTGAGTTACAATTATTGGAACTACAACCTCATATGCTTGAGGATATAACGCACAGGCGGATTTTGAAGTCCAGAAATTGACCGAAACGGGGTTGGGAACAGTCAGGGGTACAATACCCTACTCTTTACGATACTGGCTGCAATTACATAACAGGTATGACTCTTCTGTACATGGGACCGACGGCTTTACGTCCCCTCCGAAGGACGACGATCTCTCATGAAATATTTACCCAACTCTAAATACTTCATGTAAGGAGCGGAGTAGATCTAGAATATCTGCCCAATGCTACCACTTATGGTGCGTTCATAGTCCAATGATATTTCATCGCACGACGTCTACCGATACGCAGTCTTCAAGAGTTATACCTCAATATGCGCAGCGCGTTTGAAAACTGCGTATCGACAGACATAGTCATGATAGTGTGATGAAATCGTAGTGAAATTGGTGGACTATGAATGCACCATAAGTCAGATAAACGTCTAAGCAAAGATTCCGAGATTCCATTCCGGCAAGTGCCCTCACCGGGAATCGAACCTGGGCCCAATCATGCCAATGCGTGTAAGGCGAGATCGCTAACCATAGTCTACTGTAAGTTATAACTACGGCGCCCCTCTATTATGGTTATCAGTGAGTGTTCAAACTTATACCTTTGTATTCGGCTAAAAATGTCTCTTAAAATATATAACAACGTAATTCACACCGAATTCAACTTGCCATGGGCGCAGACATCTTTAAATGTTAGTTAAAGCCCTCTAACTCTGTATCGTTTTGTTAAAACAATATTCTATTATGTTATCTTCACATATTTTACCAAAAATCAAACACCAATTACAGTATTGAAAATATTTTATGCTTTCTGATAACTTAGAATCCAAATAAGAGGTGATAAAATAATACATTTTGATTAAATAATCTCCATCAAGTTACACCTGGTTAAAGGGTCTTCTTTTCCTGTTCGCAAAAAGGTTGTTCTTGACATACCTATAATCATTAACTGTTTGATAAAATTGTAACTTTACCAGAAAATTAGTATGGATTTGTATATTTTCCGTGCACATGAAGAATATAGCGATAACACGTAAACTGAATTGGCCATACGGCAAGAACAACGCCTTTGTTTCAACACGGAAAAAAAGGGTAGCCAGCTGTTGAAAAAGTGTCGAATTTTGCCTTTCTTTTTTGTTGTTTCAGCGAAAATTGAAAGTAAGTTTTGAATGATATTGTCAATGTATATTTACTCTAACAGAGGGACTAATTCCACTTGGAATTAAAACTTATGGAAATGCTCTAAATCATGAAATAATTAATAAAGCAAGTGTA
>JXSR01S005256.1:44572-61615 GCA_000969725.1 Ophiothrix spiculata
TAAGCGTTTCTGGGGGATAACCCTTTCAGGCCTTTACTGGCCTTTTGTTATCTCCTCAATATCATTGTATTTGTTTCCTTTTGTTATGTTTTTATGATGATGTAATGTTTGTAATTTTATGATATTGAAATAAATTTGATTTGATTTGATTTGCTCTAAATAAAGCTTAAAAAGTGTAGTAAAATCCAAAAAAGTACAAAAATTTACACAGAAATGGCTCAAATTGAGAGAGAATTAATTTGTAATATATCATTTTGTAATGGTGGTGTGACTATCCTTGTATTCTACAAAATTTGGAAAAATCATGAGAAGGTAAGTTCTGTTAGAAAAGGACTTTAACCCAGTCTAACAGGTTATGAACAAACAAGTATATTTAATATATAAAAGAGGAACTTAACCCAAGTCTACAAGATTAAGAACAGTAAAGAGAAGGCAAGGAGAAGGCAAGATATGTTAGAAATGAAGGACTTAATCCAAGTCTACTAGATTTAGAACAATCAAGGTATTGATATGTAAGATAAGATACCCGTATGTTAAAAATACAGGTTTTTCCATACCTAGTCTACTAAATTTAGAACAATCAAGAGAAGGTAAGTTATGTTAAAAAAGAAAAACTTTACAGTTTTGTAACAGGTAAGACAATGACAATTCGTCATGTGAGTGTGAGAAAGTTGTATCTGCATTAGCTGCCATATGTCATTAATTTGGATTGCACACTGTATAATCTCCAGTCTTGGTCAGTGGTTCTTTGACCCGTCACCTGAAGAACCATTTCAAGAGTCACTGACATATGGCAGGGAAATTTTGACAGAGTTTTCACATTCCAGTGGTATTAAATAAATATAACTTAGGCAGCCATTGCAGATATGACTCTCTTGCAATTACATGACGAGTTATTAGGAAAGTGTCTGCTGAGATCTACCAGATTTCAACTGATTCTGATTTTATTTCAATATCAACATATAAATACATATATACATAAAACACATTTATAAAAAAACACACAATGATATTGCGGACATAATCAAGAGGCCAATAAGGCCTGAAAACGATTATGCCCTAAGAATTACAAACTTAAAGTCAAAAAAATCAAAAGAAAATTATACAAAGAGAAACATGAAAACACAAGACAATGCCCGGAAATGAAAAAGAGAACAGGATTTCGATGTTATCCAAAATATTAACATTTGTTTAATGGTTTATGTCCAATAGATTCTAATAAGTTGAGAGAAGATTCACTTTCAATACGTTCCTAAATATTTTAACAGTTTTGGATTGTTTGACAACCTTATCTAGGGAGTTCCAAAATTGGGGTCCACAATTTCTGATAGCCTGGTTTGAAAATGCTTTCTTTGTTTTGTTTATACTATAATCCTGGGCATTTCTTGTTTCATAAATTTATGGTTCTCAGCATGCTTGATAAAATATGTTTAAAATATGCTGGGCAATTGACCTGTATGATGTTGGAACATAAACACTCCAAGATTTAGCTGGTAAATATCAAAAACATTCAGAATTTCATAATTTGAAAACAGAGGGCCCGTGTGGCTCCTATAATGGCTATTTGATATAGTTCTTATAGCCCATTTTTGAAGCTTGAGTATTTTATTCAAGTACATTTTATTCGTGCTTCCCCAAATCAAAATACCATAGCTGATGTATGGTAAAATTAGTGAGCAATACAATGTATATAATATAGATTTAGGCAAAAAGTGTTGACATCATACCAATGTTTCTTGAAATTGTCTTTGTAATTGCATCAATATGATTTTTCCAGGTTAAGTTTTCGTCAATAATGACTCCAAGAAACTTTGTAAAGGATACTCTTTTCAATGACATGTTATCAAGTTTTACATTTAGTACACATTTTTTAGAAACAACTTCATGAGATTGGGACATATTATCTGTGTCATTTGTGTCAATCAATTTGTTCGTACTATGAGATGTTCCAAATACCATATAATTTGTTTTACATGCATTTACAGACAACTTATTGGCTTTGAACCAGTTACAAATTTCATTTAGCTCATTATTTATTTTGTTCATTTGGGTTTCTATATCAGGGTGAGAAAAAAGAAGTGTTGTATCGTCTGCAAACAAAATAAGTTGGAGCAAAGATGTTGAGTGAATAATATCATTAATATACAATATAAATAAGAGAGGGCCAAGGATCGACCCCTGAGGAACACCACACTTGATAACCCTTTTTCCAGAATCGTTGGTTTGGTATCTTACAAATTGATCTCTACATTTTAGGTAGCTTTTAAACCAATCAAGTGTGATGCCTCTAAAGCCATAATATTCTAATTTGTACAACAAAATATCTTGATCAATTGTGTCAAAAGCCTTTGACAAATCTAAAAATATACCAATAGTATTTTCTTTTCTTTCAACAGCCTGAGTAATTTTGTCCACTAAATCAATAATAGCCATATCATATGTTGAGTGTTTTGGCCTAAACCCAAATTGTTTTTCATTCAATATATTATTTATTTCAATAAATTTCATGCATCTATAAAAAATCAATCGTTCAAGTATCTTAGAGAAACACGGTAACACTGATACTGGACGATAGTTTGAGAATATTTTTAGAACAGAAGTTTGGTTAATGCCAGTGAATCAAAATAGTTATAAATCTCTAATAGCTTTTGTGCTGTAACTGCTAAAAATGAACGGTCTTAAAGATGTTTGATTATCATAAACCCTATTTTTACATGTTTCCTTTTTATTTCGACCAAACTATTGCCAGTAAGGCAACCATATTTGGATACTAGTACCTTTTTTGTGCTGAAATCCTTTATGAACTGCCACCAGGCAAGACTTTTGGTTCGTGAATCAACTTTTTTATACATTTGTGCAAGTAAAGCCTATAGTTCTATGATTTATAGGCAATGTTGGCTCCCTTGAACTGGTTCAGTATGGGCAGCTTTAGTGTTATTGTTAGGGAGTGCATCCCAATCTGAAGAGTTCTGACAAAGAAACTGTTTTTGTAGCTGTCAGAACTTGAGCTTAGTCTCATGATTTCGAATCCACTGCTTTACTGTAAACACATGCTTCCATTCATTCACCAAGTCCTTTCTTTTCATGCATTCCATTTCAGACGATGTGTCACCATTGCAGCCATCTCGTGAGCCAACTCCATCACCGATAGAGAGAGTAGATGATGGTAATGAGTCCTCCTCCAGTAGTAGCTACATCACTGATAGCTCGGATGGTGGTCAGAATAGTAGCTCTAGTAGTGAGGAGGAGGAAGAGGAGAGTAAACCAAATATGAGTGCCAAGTCCATGGAGAGTACTACCCAAGGTCAGTCCATGTATTCTGTTGGACAGGTTTTATGAATTTCAGATGATTTTTATTAGGAGCACCTTTGACTGGCCTTTTCACAACTTTCGGAAGGGTTTATAAATGTGTCCTTTACTATATTGTAGCCTTTGATGTTTAATTTTTTGATTTGATGTGTAATAAACTTTTCAATTTTTTCTGGTTGATATGTAGAACTACAATCGGGTTCGCCTGTTTGGTTTACTGACAAGAGAGGCCCTCGCCTTCAGCTTGGCTGTCAGTGGCTTTATAGATCAGTGTCCTATGTAGAGTCAGTGGATTTATTAAGTTAGTGAACTATATAGGCGAGGGTTGCAAGTTCGACTAGTTGATATGGTAACCGAACTAGGGCTCTAATTGGCTAAAAACAGGCACAAATGCAAGTCAAACACAAAAGAAGCTACAGGGTTCATATTTGGTGGGTGGGTGCATAGAAATAATGCACAAAAAAATAATGACCTTGGATTTTTTGATTAATTGCCATGGTAAACACGGCGCAGCCAATCAATACATTTGGGTGTGTAATTAAAAAACAAAAACAAAATATTTGCCAAAAACTTTTCATTAATTTGTGATCTGGATTTGGATTCGATACAGGTCAACATTCCTATGTGTTCATTGGTCTTATTTATCCATGTCCCAAAAAATGAACCCTGTAGCTCTTTTTGTTTTTCAAAAGTAGGTACTGAGGGCTGCAAAATGGTGTACAACACATGTTGACCCTTGGGAAAGTTGTGAAAAGGGCAATCGGAAAGTACCCCAAAAAAGACTCAACCCCCTTTTTTTTAATGCTCCTGAATTCTAAATAAGCCAAAAATTGATGGGGTATTCTGTGTTGGGTTTCACTGCACTGGTTACAGGACATGTTAAAAGTTATGAATAGATTAAAAGGATGAAAAAGAAGTTTATAATCCCAACTGATTGTTTTGTTTCATCATGTCTGTATTCAAACCAATGTTTTATGACTAGTTTAAAAGTAGGGGGTTGGAACCAATTAATGGTTGCTTAGAGTTGGTCATGTTTTTGTGATTGATGTCCGTTTTTTCTCTTGCAGCTATTCACTCCAGTCCTAAGAAGAAGCCTCAGTTAGAGAAGCTTAAGACACATCAGAAACCACCTTCATCTGCTGTCATCAGTCAACTAAGTAAGTACATTCAAGTATTAAATATCCATTTGTCCAAGACGGTGCTTGTCAACTAGTAACACACAAGCCAAATTTGGTAATTTGACTACTACCGATTGCCACTTTGACACTCTCAAAAATTAAAGAAATACATTAGACCTATGCTTAAAAAAGCATTGGTGCCAAAGTGCTTGAAATTCTATTTGGGACAAAGAATCAACTATTAGATTGTCTTATTGAAACCCTTATGAAACCTGCTTTTTTTTTTAAAGCTGATCCAGTCTGTGGACTGATCAAAGTTCAGTGCCCAAAGAGGTTGCTGCTGAACCTGAAATGATGCTAGAGTCCAATGGATCTTATGTGGGTCACAGTGGTCTGTGAACATGTGTAGATTGTGCTGAGGCCCTACGGAATTACATATCAGGGAGGCATAAGGCACTATAAATCCTCTTTTTTTTTCAATTTTAAAAATAACGTGAAAGATAGATAAAGTCTAATGTTATTTGAAAAAAAAAAATCCCTTTTAGTTGAATTTTGATTCTGCTAGGAAATGAAATGCTTACTGGTAGTGATGCTTATTTAGTTTAATCTTTCTATATTTTTCATTGTTTTTAAAGAATCATGCAAATCACATAAATCAACATAATTACTGAGGAAAAAATTATTTTAATTGGGTTACGTTGGGCAATTTATACTATCATTACAATGTGATGCATATTTTATTTAGGCTGTCAGTATTTATTTGACTTTTTCAACCTATCCAAACTCCTTGTTTGAAGCATGACCAAGACAAGGCATTGGAAGCATAAAGCTGTGATACTTCCTAGCTTTGCTCCATTGGGTCTTGGGGTCAATTTTGGTTAAGTTTGATTTCAGAAACTCTCTGACAAACTCTCGACGACAAAAGACATGGGAAACTGCAACTAGACCTTGGGAAATAGTCGGTGCAGTGTGCGTGAAAATAAACTTATCGGTATCCTATATTTAATTCCACACATATTAGTACAGGAAAGTACACATATGCCTTTTCTCTAATTTTATGTGGAAAATACAAGTTTTTATCGAAATACACTTAAAAAATGTTCATGAAAGTTCATATGTGTTGGTATAAATCATGATTTAGATTTAAACTTAAGATCCAAACACAATTAATAGTTAACACTCGCTGATGAAAGATGGAGTTCCATCTGAAAATTCCGACGGTAACTATTAATTGTGTTTGGATCTAAAGTTTAAATCTAAACACTTGAAAATGCTTTATGTAGTCACATTCCTTCATGTTAGGCTGTTTTCACTCATAACTATTTCTGATCAAAATCTTATAGTATTGCTTTAATAACTATTAGTGTTGTTGATACTGCAAGCAGATTATCAATACATTTGTCATTCGAAGGAATATTTCTTCTTAATATTGTCGGCACTTGAATATGTCGTAATTGCAGTAAGAATATATCAGTCCATAGCATTACAAAGGTAAGGCTGTTAATTAAGAAAAACATTGAGGTGGCTGTTTAATAGGTAACAATGTGGTATGTCAAATTGTGTGCAATTGTTTAATTACATTTTTCTCTGTCTTTTGTACATCAGGTGCAGATCTACAATTAAGTGAATCAAGTGATGACGATGACAGTGACTGATCAAGATAGTGCTATGTGCTGTAAGGGACAAAGCCAATACTGCTGTACCATCACCTTTGGCAGCCGTAATGTATGTAAATTATGTCAACTGTCTGTGACTTAACGAAAATACATTGGTAAATACTTTATATTAAAGTTGTGTAAGTTATTATGTTTTTATTGTGAAAATTACAAGAGATATAAGGCATATAAGGAACTAATATGCATAAAATTCATAAATCTCTTGTTGGGGTTGGAAAATATAGGGGATCAAATAAAATCAGCCAGCATCAGGTGGTCCATACTGTAATGCTAGCTCATGCATCAGTCTTCATGTAAGTGCTTCAAAATGCCTCACCCCAACTTTTCAACATGGAGTCTGGTAGTTTTGTTACCCTAGTGTCAAAAAACATGATGGAATAAAAAAAGTCAGCCCTAAAACAGGGATTAAAAAAATTGTAGACCCTATAAAAGGGGGTCGTAAAAATGATGTAGTCCATCACTCCAACCCCATCAATGTATTCAAGAACAATCCCATCGAATCAAATTGATAAACCATGTGAGTGTGCTACATTAAATTTAGTGCTTGTATTTGCTTCATTTTGTTTACCATTGATTTTATGCTGAAACAATGATGGCTAAATAAAATACATTGAATTTGCTTTTGATAACAGTTAAAACTTAATTGTTTTATTATTTTTAAGTGGAGCATTGGTAACACCCATATGTAAAACCAAATTTACCAAAAAGGTTACAAATTTTCTGTTCTGACACATTGTATTATCTGAATGACAAATGAAAAAGGTTATTCAAAAGATAAATGTTAAGATACAATGTGTGTCAAAATGTCTGTACTCTATTTTGTGATTTTATTTCACAAAATGTAAAAATGTTATTTCTTTGTTCACTTCTTCAAAATACCAATTCATTGACTTCCATTTAAAAACGAATTTTCAAAATCAATGAATGCAATTGAATTTTATACCACTTTTGAAAAGTTGAAGAGATCATGTCATTTTACAAACTCGCCATGGGTCCAAAATGCTATAGTCAAGTTGTGATATTTAAATTGTCAATGTTTAGCATGTGATCAGGCATGTAGAACAACCAAGAAATTTGATGTAAAACTGTTTATAATTTAACATCATGGTCACTAAGTATCACAAAACGAACAGCATTGATGTTGTCTGGCATCTTTTTGCTTGGCAATTTCCTCAAGTAGAATGTTAGAAAGTTATCATTCTTGAATAGTTTGCTACACTGGGATTCTGGTGTAGACATGATGCCACAGGCAGTGCATTGAAAAACTAAGGTTGGACAGCCAAACAATGATACCAAAAATATGCTAAAAGGGACTGGCCTAGATCCTTTCCCAACTATATATTTTTACATGTGTCGATAGGACATGTGTACTGTAAATATAACATGCTAATAGTTTTCCCTGAATTTGAAATATTGGATAACATTGCAATTCTTTACCAACTTTAATCTAGTGTAAAATCTTATAACCATCTTGTTTCAACGCCTTTGATGGTCAAATACATAAGGTACTTTTGATATAGACTATTGGAGTAGCTTTGATGTATCTTTCTGAGATCTTAGCCATTTCTGCAAGATTATTTTAACTTTTTTGTCTTTGATTTATTTTCAAGCTTCTAACGAGCATTTCCATAAGTTTTTAATATCAAATGGAATCTAGGCCTTGAACTTAGCGAATGGAGAAGTAGACAATCTGAAGCCTGTGTTATACGTCGAATAGAAAGATTGCAAATGAATACCAACAAATATTTTATTGGATTCGGTGTTTCTGATAATTGACTGCCATAAACTTATTTTATGAAAAAAAGAGTTTGTAAAGTGACACCTTTATTTGAATAAAGACAGTGACACCTTTATTTCAACATTAGCTTTAGCAATTGTTTTCACTAAAATTATATTTTAAGGTAGAAAATATACAGGTGGAGTTATTGATTTGTTTTCATTGAAATGATAAGGCAACAAATCAAAGCCATGGCGAGTTTACAAAACTGGTTCTATTACATAACCCTCCCATTCTTGGAAATAAAACAACAACAAAATATTTTTTTTTGGCAAATTAAAGACAAAGAAAGTTGCTATCAGTTAAAATAATTCTGAAGTTCAAAATTCTGGAAATATTTTAAAGATATGAGTACTTAATTTTTTGACTCACCCTGTATAAGGCAGATTCAAAAATAAATGAATTCCAGGTAGGATTGACACTCATTAGAAGTCTAGTCAAAATTTTACACTTTAATTCCCTGAAAGTTGTATTGACAGTATTGTGTTAAAAATAAATGGTTTTAATGCATTTAAATATTTTTTCATGGATAGGGACTACAAAAAGCAAAAAGAGTAAAGAACTGAACTTTTAAAAGTTTTGACTAGGAAAAAAAATCATCAGGTGGCATAGGACATGATTTACTTGATTTAAGGCTGAGGGATTTCTGAAATGCAAATTTAGGGATACATTTTATGTGTATAGCAATGGGCAGAGCCACGAACTATGTATTGAAAATATTACAGAAACTACTTTTTTATCTTGATCAAATAAATTATGAAAGTAATGTCACAAAATTTAACATAATTATATTACTTTAACATAATTATATTACTCTAAATCCGCTGGGGTTCACGTGAACGGCAAGCATGCAATATTGGCCAAGGCCACCCTCCTCTGAAAATCATCTTGTTTAGGCTTTCGCCAAGGTAACCCAATTTGGTACCAAGTAAGCTAAAGGAAGCCTATTTTTCAACTTGGGTCATGATGTTTTTATGTTCAGTTTTTAATGCTGAAGGAAGACCAGAGTGCTTGGAGAAAAACCTGCGGAAGTGAGCATTGAGGGAAAACCAAATGCACATAAAATGCCAGAGCTGGGACCTAAGAGGAAACTAATGCTGTGCTAACCCACATCCCCCCCCCCCGATTTCTATTATGTGCATGATGACAAATGTAGTTATCTAGTTTTGGTATTTCAATGTGACGTGATCCTATCTGAGAGAAGCCAGGAAGTGGTGCATTGGGGAATTTGAATATGTTAAAAAAATATTTTTCTTAATTCTGTCAGTATTCATAAAGTTATATATAGCAGAATAAATATAGTGTAAAGCATGAAAAATTCACTTCATGAATATTAAGCAAATTTTCAAAACCTCCCCTTTTGTGTACATTTAATTTTATTTATTTGAGTCAACTTGCTTTGTCAGACATGTTAACCATAATTTACCCACCCTGTTTTGGCAATTTTCAGTGGTGAAAATGTCTACATCCAGTTAACCTCATGTTTGGGGCATGCAAATTCAAAGAAGTCTTGTCGCTAACTTCATAGATCCTTTCATAAAATAGAGCAGAGGGCGAGACATTGGACATGGGAATTGCCGAAAATTGGGGAAGCAGCTTATCTCATCGTTCTGAAAGTTACGAAATTCAGGGCTCAAGCAAAATAAGGTTTAAATTTATTATAGTGGCATTTTAAGTTATTAACTTTGGCATTTTAAGTGAGTAACTTGTGGCACTAGTGAAATTAGCAAAAATTCTATGCCTTACAGTATAGTAAAATAAGGGTATTTATATCTTTTAACTGGTGCTAGAAACTGAAGACAACGTGGTACGTTTCACATCACTTATTTTAAACGCAGAGTCACAATGTGGACGACTTGTCGTCAACTGAAGGTAACAGACTTGAAAGTCAAATCTGCTGATGCATGGTAATGACCTTTAGCCACACTTCAATAACAATATCTGTATGTTTATTTGTTTAAGTTGGTGATGACATAAATTCCATTTCCTTCAGTCGATGACAAGTCGTCACATTTTGATGCTAGCTTATAAGCCATAAAGATTTATGGGAGATGCTGAACTTTCAAATTATGAAACTTTTTTTTTGTCTTTTCAAAGACAGGAATTAGTTTCATCAAATTTTAGTTATAAAATTGAAATCATGTACTTTTGATTTGTCAAAATAAAATAAAAATCAAGTTATTGTCAATGTTGTAATTGTGTATTTTTACTTCCTGTCATTTTCTTGTGGAAATATCTTGGCTATCATTTAGTAATTTTTTGGAAATTAAGAGTTACCATGGTACAAGTTATATTAATACCAAGTAAATAATTCATATTTTTACTTGGCAGATAATAGCATGACACATCGAAAAACATCAAAGATGACAAAAGTTACTTTATAAAAAAGATCCATTTATTATCTTGTTAGAATAATGATAACAAATAACTAGTTCTATTTTTAATTCTTAGACATTGCGTTTGTCCCTGTGTTATTCTTTTTTCAGAATACCACTATTGTATAAACATTAAAAGATACAACAATGGTATTCTTTATTCTGAATACCACTGTTGTATTTTAGTTGATACATTTATAGTATTCTTAGGCAGAAAACCATTATTGTATTCCTTAATCAGAATACTACCATTGTATTCCTATTTGATAATACAGCTATTGTATTCCACACATATCTTTATTCAGAATACTACCACTGTATTCTGAGTTAAGAATACAGCTGGGGCATTCTTGATTTAGAATACCATTGCTGTATTCATTTTTCAGTATATCATTGGTATATTCCAAATTAAGAAATATCGACCATACATGTTTTCTGTGTTCAGAATTAAACAGTGGTATGTCCTTTTACTTTAAATACCACTCTCTTATACCTTGATCATAACTAGTACCACCATGGTATCTAGTCCCTCTTCAGAATATGGCTGTGATATTCTTTGTTTGGAATACCAATGCTGTATTCTTTAACAAGAATATGATTATCATATTCTTTATTCAAAATGCTCTGATCACAAACACATGTCTGAAATGTGAACCCCATTAATTGTCAGCGAAGAGGAGAAATATCTTGGATATTATTTTATTTACAAACTACATTCACAGGATCTTATACCATTTCGTTCATAGCAGTGAAGAAAATTAAATTCTTTCCTAAGCATTCCCTTTTTGATCTTTCTTTGTTCTTAAAAGATTTATACCATATGTCACTTTCCACCACAAACTCAGCAAACCTCATTCCAAAATATGAATAATTTTTACATTTTATGAGGATTGTTTACTGAAAAATATAGATTTTTGATCAATGAATGCATTTATCTGGTTACAGTTTTCACTCAACCTTTAACTGACTATTATTTGTAGATATCTTTTTTTTTCTTAAGACTATGGACTTTGGAAATATGTAAAAAAGTTAAAATTACCAGAGGCCAGCTACACAGCTTGTGTTTAGTGGGTGGTCACATATGGTCATGTTGCATACAAAGACATAATGCACACTGCATGTATATGTCTGGCCATTGAGGAAAATCTAAAATAAATGAATGTACCCAGGTACAATAATTAAATAGAATGCAACACTGACCCAAATTTATGCTGCCTTACCCAGGCAAAAGGAAGTATAATTGATCACTGTCCAATATTGATTTTTGAATGGTAATTGAAGAGTTTATATTTTGTTTTAAGTTTTGCTGCTGAATGGATTCTCAAAAGAGTCTGAAAATTGTCTTGAAAATTTAACACTTGGTATAAGATCCTGTGAATCATAGTCGCAAAAATCTAATGTAACTGAAAATCACATGTTGATATTTTTCCTTCTTTTAACCTTAATAGGACATCATGACATACTACTCTGAAAGAGCAAGTTCTGGGTACTGTACCAAATATTTGACTGAAATAGTTGGCAAACATGCCTGCAATCTTGAAACATGTCTAAATGATTAAGCTTAAATAGGTTAGAATGATAAAAATGGTTACATGATTTATTTACATTCCCAATCTCATGTCATTGAGATTGTATTAATCCCACAATGACTGATTATTATAGTTACTTGACATTACATATTTCATCAAAACTTTTGACACATTCACATCGGATTGATACAGATCTGTATCAACAAACACTCACACACACACCAATTGTATCATTTATCAAACTATATTTCTCCAGTTTCTTAACTAACATCCATCAAATTCATCTTAACATACACACAAAATATCATACTGTTGAGGTCACAGATTTGATGACCGATGATATTACCAACTAGGTCACAACTATTAGCTACAAACAATTACAGTCCGTCATGTGAGTGCAAGAAAGTCGTATCTGTAATTATAGCTACCATTTAAAATAAATTTGAATCGCACAATGTGAAATGTCCAGTCTTGTCAGTGGCTCTTGAAATGGTTCTTCAGGTGACTGTCACCTGAAGAACCATTTTAAGAACAAGTGACATTTTTGAGTAATTTTTCACATTCCTGTGACAAGGTGCCAAATAAATATAACTTAAGGCAGCCATTGCAGATGTAACTTTCTTGCACTCACATAATGAGTCATGGTTATTTGACCATTTTGTACAAACTCGTGTGAGCTGTTTTGTAAAACTGTGTTACAAAATGGTTAAAAAATGTCAGTACCATAAACTGCAGTGGCTTTGAATGCTAGGTGACTTTGAACAAAACTTTGACAAGGGGGTTAGTAAAACTCACATCTCGCCTGATGGTGGTTTGTATAGGATTTCAACCACCCTGGTTTATGGTATGCCATTGACTAATTGGTAGCTGGTTGTTACATATAATGCCATTGTAGGGGTAATTGTTACCATAGCTAATGTAAGGGTAATAGTTACCAAAGCCTTACACACATCTATGCTACAGCAGCATGCTCATTTACAACCAAAATCTTAGAACAAACAATCATCACTGCTAACAAAATCTGATGACTCGAAACTCTCTAATATATCTGACACACTCTCAGCAGCCAACGTATAGAAACCACTTCCAAATTCATCAGTTTTTCAGTCAAATTCAACTTGACATGACATCACCCATTCCATTTTGTATTGACCAATGTCAAGCATACCATGAAATGAATAAGTTTAATCTGTTCACCATGCACCCATCATTTATTTGACATTTCATATCCATTCTCAAATCCATCCATCTATGCACACTGCATTGCTTGCTGACTTCCAGGGAGGGGCACTCAAATTTGAAAGATATTAACAGAAAATCAGTTGGAATTATGGAATTAATTTAACAACAAAAACTAGTTGTACCAAATGTTTGGCAGCCAATAAAATATAGATCAGGCCCAACTCTTGTTGATATTGGTTCTCTGGGTGCAAATTGCTATGTAAATCAAAGTAATATTAATGTTTCTGGATTATTGGACAAAAAGGTACAACAAATGTATAATTACAACTTTCAATTTATTCATACACTCTTTGTCTAATCTACTCATTAACCACCACATCTCACTTATTCACATTATCATAATTCTTTGATACCAACTCTCCTGCACACATTCTGTCAAAATTGATAAATCACAGATTCCATGGAGCTCAATTTGGTGCGATTTGGTCCTTGCCTGAGGCGCATTACACCATGTCAGTTACATTGGCTTTGCTTTATGTCTCAATTGCATAATAGCATATCAATGGTGATATCTTATGTGCCATTTTTATACGTATATCAGATCAGAAATAGCTGATTAACTCCAAACTGCTCTTTGTAGCAATTGGAAATGGTGGCCAAATTTGGAATCTCTCTTTTAAGTCTTTTGGAACTATTATTGATTGATGATCATATTTGATTAGCATGTTTCTGTACCAACAGTTTTGTTATAAGGATACATACAACATGAATACTTAAGTAAGGGTTATGGTTGATCTGGGTCTTAAACTAGATTTGGCAACCAACCCAATAGTTAAGTATGACTGGTGATAAGGATATAAGGTTATGAGTGATGCATTCCACATATTCAAACTTCATATTCATATTACATACCACCACCTATTCTCAGGAAATGTACATAGTGCTGCTTTGCATTTCTTCTCTCTGCAACATGTACCCACCAGTCACTCACACACCCGGCACTCTTATGTTACAGATGCTCAACAACCCATCTCGAGATCTAATGGATGACAGCTGGTTTTCTGCACTCAACTCGACATTGATTCTATATCTCTTCATACGCCAAGACCAAGCTGACCCATTCAAACACAAAAATTCAAGATACATTCCTTTTTTCATTCTCTTATTGGTGAACTTTTATTCTCTCATTAAAAATATTTGTACATCCTCATACATATATTTATATAGGAACATTCCAATTTCACTTCTGAAATGCATTTTTCGCAATTTACAGACACTCATATTTCGGGTGTTTACATTTCATTAAAATTTACATGGATATACTGGATTTAAAGCAAATTTTAAGAATATCTCTTATTACTGTTTTTACAAACAAAAGTCGTTTTCAAACAGTATAAAGTGCAATAAAAACATGCACCAAATATCCAAATAGTATATATATAGTGTTATGTGATTAAGGCCTTTGAATCATTAACCATGCTGTTGGTTGGTATGTTGTTGATGTCTATCTAACCAACGCTAAAGTAGCATTAACTAGACACTGCATTTGGTAAATATGATATGACTTGTACATTTTTATTCACTTGCAATTGCTGTAATTCTACCCAACTCAATTTCTCTCTATTAACTCAAACTGTACAAACCATCTCTACACAAATTCTACGCAACTTCTACACTCAGATCATTCCTATCCAAACACACGCATCCTTACAAATGTCAAAAGTAGCCTTTCTAAGTTAATATTCTAAAAGGTACTTAGTTTTCGGTTTGTCAAATTGTCACCAAAGTGTATTATCTTGCTCCTTATAGATAACTCACTCAAATTGAACCAACTAGTCCTTTTAAGACAACAAGGGTTAACGAACCTCCATATATACAAACACTTACAGTAACCCATACCTCATAGAAAACAGATCTCCTCCAATTGCATACAACGCAATCATACCAGAAAAAAGATCAGTTAACAAATAATCAATTTCCAACAAAATTGTAACATACTCTGCTTGCATTCTATTACTACTGTTATTAATTGATTGATAGGCAAATATGGCACATAGAAATAATAATACATATGATAAGTGGATTTTTTACATTTCTTGTAATGTACACATAAAAAATCCCTCTGATTTGAAAGATTATCCTAAAGATTTTTTTAAAATCAAAATGTTAAATAACTTACAGGTACTTTGAACAATGTGATGTTTGCAGGAAATCTTAATGTAACAGCAGTGTGAATGAAAATGCTATAAATGTGGTGGTTCCAATCATCTTTTGGTCAAAACCATTGACCTTGCAATAAGTGAAAACAAAAATAACCTGAAAGTTGACTGAGGGCCTGATTGAGGCTATTTCCCTAAATGTCAAACCATGCATGCAAAGTACCTGTAGGTTGGGTAGTCTCACACTATTTGGCCACATTATTTGGCAATTTCATATTGATAATATACTACTACATGTTTCAAGATTGTAGGTATATGTCTTTTCAAAACCTCCATTTTATTTATTTTAATGTTTTACACTGGCATCCATATGTCATAATACTGTGCTGTATACATACCCTTTGAAGCAAAATGGAGTATCTGTATAGTTGATTTACAAACAAGTACTGCATTTTACTTTTGAACATGGCTATATTCCAAACAACAATTTATTGGACAATGTACACAAAAATGCAGGGGGGAGTTTGCATTTACAAGCAATGGTACCCTGCACTCTGAATTTCAGTTTATACTGTCCAATGAATTATTGTTTGGCCTATAAGCAAGTAACTCTCAAATGTAAGATGCAATATATGCTATATACACTGGTTAAAGATACTGTGTTTTGATTGGAACTGATTTCATTAACAAAAAACAGTATCTTCTGTTTAGTATATTTACAAATAATGCATTTTGACTTGAAAGAGCGGATGTGTTAACAGTACAAATAGTAACCCTGTGGCAATAAATAATACTACGTAGCAAATAAGTTATTTACATATGAAACACGGTATATGGAAAATGTCAATTGACCAGTTTTAAAACTAATATACAGTACACAAAACATGATATTGTTGTTATTACTTGAATAAAGTTTGAACCTTATATATATTTATTACATCTTTAGAAAAATTGAAAGAATTGTAGCTCACAAAAATCTCTACAGACCATCAAGGGAACAACTCTCAAACACTAGCAAATCTACACTCATACTACTCTAGTAAAAAATATCCATACTCATGTTTGTGAATATAGCTAGTCATATTTCACATTTTTATACTCATTCTAAGAAAAACAAATCATAACGTTAACATTATATTACATATGATCTGGAATGAAGCTGCAAAAACAATGGCTGTAAAGTACCTTGATAAACAAAATTGCACTGTTCTGCTCTTTATAAGCAACACACAAAACATTTACAGCAAACCAAAATTTATAAATTATTGCATTTTTTTCGGGGATTCTCACCTCAAACTGAGATGATATCACCATACATTGAGCTCTCACTCTGCATATAATAAAGATAAACTGATTGAATGAAAGCCTATGGTAAAACACTGCATACACACCTCTCACATACTTAGAACCAAATACAGCTATTACCTCCACTCATTCAACTCCACTCTGCATGCTCCTAATTTTGGAACATACTCTGCTTGCATTCTATTACTACTGTTATTAATTGATTGATAGGCAAATATGGCACATAGAAATAATAATACATATGATAAGTGGATTTTTTACATTTCTTGTAATGTACACATAAAAAATCCCTCTGATTTGAAAGATTATCCTAAAGATTTTTTTAAAATCAAAATGTTAAATAACTTACAGGTACTTTGAACAATGTGATGTTTGCAGGAAATCTTAATGTAACAGCAGTGTGAATGAAAATGCTATAAATGTGGTGGTTCCAATCATCTTTTGGTCAAAACCATTGACCTTGCAATAAGTGAAAACAAAAATAACCTGAAAGTTGACTGAGGGCCTGATTGAGGCTATTTCCCTAAATGTCAAACCATGCATGCAAAGTACCTGTAGGTTGGGTAGTCTCACACTATTTGGCCACATTATTTGGCAATTTCATATTGATAAT
>JXSR01S005256.1:63088-74583 GCA_000969725.1 Ophiothrix spiculata
TAGCATGCATGATCACTTGCTGAAATCCAGTTTAATCTAGATGCATCTAAATGTGCAAAGTACAGATTGATTAGCCTGTTTGGAAAGCCCTATGTTAAAGGACAGAAACCATGGAAATTAATACATCTATCAGAAGAGAATTTCCTTTACTCTACAGTGCCAGTGCTTAAACTTGTATATGTTTTTCTTTTTATATAGCAAGCCAGAGTGTGCTTCAACCCTGGACATTGTATTAAGGTTAATTGAATTAATCGGTAATTGATTGTCACTACAACATGACCTTATTTAAAATGGCCTATGTGACTTCAGAGTATATACAGGGCCGTGAAACTCGTATTCCCAAGCCAACAGACGAAAGTGGTATAATCTAGGCTCGGGTCAAAAGGTTAAAAGTGTATACGCGCGATGTTAGCCAATCAGGTTGGCGTAATTTTTCATATAGGACGGATTTGCTACAATAATCAGCTGATTATTATAGCAAATCGGTCCTGTTGGGTTGCGACACTTTTTCATAGGGGAGTTTCATCTCCCATTATATATAGACTCTCTGGTATATATATGGTGACTCCTTGTAATGTGAGGGTGTAGCAAGTAAAATAGCCATCCAAGACTTGCTTTAACGAGCTTAAGATAGCTTGCTTCAAATAATTGACATAATTATAATGTAACAGCAACCGCAATGTGGTCAACATTTACCTTCATATTACAATTTCTGGCACTTCCATACAAAGTGAATTTCCATTCTTTTCTGACAGATGTTATAGTAATACTTAACAAGCCAGCTTTTAGATGCCTGGACAAAGGTTACATGGGAGAGACAAGTTTCATAGTTTGGTTTTGAAGATTGAAAGTGTTAAACGGAAAGCATTTGTTTTTATCTTGTCATAAACACAAATAACAACAAATTGGATATGGACTACTACAATTTATGATGTTCTTGTTAAAAATCTAAACCCCTTTAAATGTCTGGATCATAATATAAAAATCTCTCACAGATAACACAACTATCCATGCCCAATACAAAGATCACATAAGGATATACAAAGTATTCCAGAAAAAAACAAAAACCCTGTTACAAAAAAATCAAGGTTTTATTTTTTCTGGAATACCTATTAGAATGATTAAAACTCTTTACAGATACACAATTCTGTGCACATACTTCAGGGCATGCGCTGGTATAGATATGAATACTATTTGAAGGTTCAAGTTTCTAGTGCATCACCATCAATGATCCACTCATTTGCAATATACATCCACGAAGTCAGCAGTCTGGTTTGCTCATCATCACAAGCATTGATTTGCACAAGACTATTGCAATCAAGAGGTTTGACATGAAGTTGTTGGCAAGATGTCCAGACTTTTCTCATAACTACTGTAGACATTAAAACATCTCTATTTCTCAAAAACTCGGCATCGATATGGCATAAATACAACAGATCCAATGATCAAACATCCGTATTGCGAACTGTAGGCGTGTCTGATTTTGGAGACGAGTGTACTACTGGAAATTCTGTGGTCTGCTCTCCTGACGATTGCCATTGTGTTTCCACCGGTGATGGTGAGGGTTTATGACTGGCACTACCTTTTTGAAGAAATGGAGGTGTCTCTGGATCATCAATATGAATGCTAGTTTGGCTATCAATTGAAACGTCTGACATGGAAGAAAGAAGAAGTGTTTCGGGGTGTCTATGTCTCCGCAATGGAGACCCACCATCTGTATGTCCATCAGCTTCTGATGGGCTAGTGTCTTGTAACATGGCGGCACTGCGCCGTACTCCCTCTACACTACTACCCCCTGTGACAGACTCAGAAGTTGAAGTAGTCCTACTTGTCACAGGGTGCTGTTCCCTATGTTGAAAGTCTGTTGGTGGTGAGGTCGGACTAGGTCCTGGTGCCGACCACATGCCACGTGGTATGTGGGCACGCGGTTGACGCATACGATTGGCTAATAATGGTGGAGGGGGAGGGGCTGCATAGGATATATACGGTTGTTTGCGCAGTAACTCCAATATAGTAGCCATATCTGCACCTACTTTGACTTCAAGTTTGTTCATTTGACGTTGCAACTCGTCCAGTCTTCTTGCTATATCAGGGCTACTCAGTTTTGTGTCACCTACATCTTCCACAACAATCTGTGGTTGATGGGTGCTATCATGTTGCATATTATTCGGCGGGATTACAGCTGCTGTCGTCGTCACTTTAGTGGTGGGCCGTACGGAGTAGTGTTGGGCCTTCCGCTTTAGAAGAGGTGATGATTCTGGCGTATAATGTGTTGGACCAGTCACTGCATGTACTATGCTATTGACTCCTGACAAGGCACCTGAACAAGTTGGGAACAAAACCAGAGACATCAAAATTACTACAAAATTGATAAGTCTTGACTTTATTAGATATATGTTACCTTTTACTCTTTTTGATAAATAAATAATGTAATAAAACATTTCATTTTAACACCTATGACCAACTCTTGAAAAAGAACATTAAAATGTATTTTTCATCAAGTGAATGTGAATTTTTATTTTTAAAATAAACAGCAAATTTACAATTATTGATACATAATGTCGAACTTTCTATGTTAGTACCGTAGCCTCCCTGGTTGTTTCAGGCTTTTTACTGACGTCAATTTGATTTTTTTTTCATTTCATCTTCTCAATTTGATAAAATTTGACTTCAATATAACATGAAAATAATTTAATTGCTGCAAACAGTATTCAGAGACTTATGCTATGGTCACATAAAAATTGGCCACCGACAGATGTCTGGTAATTGGAAGCTGCAAGCAGAAATATCGGTATGACATTGGTCAATGCTAATGTTACCCGGTCAGTCATCAGTAGACCACTGGTTGTTATGTGACTGTAATTTAAGACATAGTTTTTTACATTGTTAACAAGCCCCAAAGTTTTAACTCCCAAGTTAAATCCTTAAAGCTTGCTTTCGGCGTCTCTTCGGCTTACAGACACTGCCCGGTCTCGGTATGGACACAGTCCAGTTACTAGACGATGTCATGCGGTCTCCGGTAATAACTATAAAGTTTAATTGTCAAATTCAAATATATCAAAGTATCTTTTATTTTTTAAATATAGATGAAAAAATACTACCCTCTTGAAGTTTAACCTGTCAATAATGGCTCAATCAGTAGACCCAATTCCAAAATAGATATAGCATCAAAACATACTTTCAGAGATTAGCCTCAACTTCCATTTCCCCAAAGGTTTTAAAACAAAATGTTAACAATCTATAGAAGATCGACTGTTATTACTTAACATACCAGGTGTAAATCACCTGCAGATCAAATTTTAAACCTTTGTCCAAAGGTCAAATTCTAAAACATTATGCAACATTTTCTCATTTCAATTGTAAAACGAGACAATGGATAAAATACATCAGATAAAACATGTTACTGGCAGATACAACCCTCATGAAAAGAAATTTGATTTCAAAAGTGATTTCATATCAAAATATGTAGAGAGCAGGAAATTAAACTGCAAGCTTAATATGAAACAGTCTCTGATGCATGCGCCTTTCAAAATATTGGAAACAGACATTTTGATGTTCTATTAGTGCACATTTTCTTTGCAATGTTTATCAATTTATCAAAAACCAACCATTATCATGTTTCCATTGTCTGAAAATCAAATTGATGAAATACAAGTAAAGGTCAAAAAATAAGGCTATGTGTAAATTGAAAATTGACATTTTTTGTAAAGTATTTTTGATGGAACATATTTCAATTTGAACTGAAAAATAATAGCATGTTTTCATGAATGATGTACACTGGATATATATATATATATCATATGAGCTTTTATGCTATGTATCTTTAAATTCTTAAATTGTGAAAAGCAATGATCATACACATGTTAAATGGTAATATGAAGTACAAAACTGCTCTTAGTTGTCATATTGCTCCCATATATGTTGGGGAAGTGACATGTCACAACTGATGCAAGTCTCTCATTGCAAAGGACTCATTGAGCCACTGGTTCCAAACAAATATGGTTGACATTTTTGCCACATGTTACGTCTGTTGGGAATAGTAGTTTAGTACTCTTGAATCCAATTGAAGCACAAGTTAGCATTATCACGCTAATATATTTTGGAAATTGTTTTATGATAGACTAGAGGTCATCCTTGTCAATATTTTTTCAGTTTGGGAACAAAAAGCAAGTAAAAAGTTGGGTCTGATTTTTCATGCATCTATTGTGTTCATTCCTGTGATCAGTGGAACCACTATTGACATGATCATTTGCTAGGAACCAGATCGCATGTTTTGGGCTTATTATGTAAGTAATGACATCACTACTTCCGCAGCACATTATTACCCACACATACACAAGAAATTACCAAAGGTCATTTCTGATACACAAACAATAAAGTGACAACAAAAGATATAAGAAGTAAATAAAGTATCATAAATACAAGAGTGAAAATACAGATAAAAATATACATTTATTAACTTATATATCTTTAAAAGATCTTGTATAAGAAGAGAGAAGATAGTATACCATTTAGGTTAAAGGTCAACCAAGGAACCAATTGTAAAGAGGCTGTTCTTGAAAGATGACTACAAACCCTGTGATTAAAATCTATATGGTAGATTTTGCATGATTAATCCTGTTATTAAAGTCATCTTGATTTAAAAAAATAAAATATAAAAAGATTTATTCATGGTGAGGCTGAATTGTTTTGTCAAAATCAGATGTTTTGAATTCTTAGTTTTAAGACTTTTAAGCACATATTAGTCCAATGTGATTAGTCTATATAAACCTTGAAGTATGCAGCAAGCAGTCAGACTCTGTTACAAGATCCATAGTATATCCCTTGTATTCTATAACATTGTGAACTGGTGGTTGTGTATTGTATTAGAGACTAGAAATGATTGATTAAGACCAAATCACTGATATTAATATTTTTGTACATGAATTGTTTCATGATTTTGGTATGATTTTTGGCTAATTTTGTTGCTACCACATACACGAACATTGAACAAATGTTCATTTGAATATTCAGCAAGGTTAGGTATAACGTTATGATTTGAAAAATATGGACTACTTTTCTTCCCCGCATGGTTAATTGGTTTATGTGCATTATTCGGCTGCTTGCTGCAAACTTACTTGCTTTTACAGAGTACAGTTGAAATTTTGAGAAAGTATGTTCCAGAATGTGCTGAAAATAAACTTTACCAACTGGATTTTGATTGTGTGATAATGTATCAAATATTCTATAAATGATTAAAGTTTCACATCATAAAAGAATCTGAAATCTTTGTCACACTTGAATCTGCCAAAACATATCTGACTGTAATGACAAAGACATGATAATTCTACCTCAAAGACTAGAAACACTGGGTTTGTACTTATCCTCCAAAAACAACCTCCCTGTGCAACCAAATAACCCAATTATGCATCCTTTGACATAAATTGGATCCAACTCGGAAATGAATTCAAAATAAACCCGATTTAAAAAATAGTCGGATTAAGAACAGAAAATCATAAAGAGATGAAAAGATGTGCATGCTATGCAAATGAATATGGAAATGAGTGATGCAAATGAACATGATTGATTAATGCCTAGACATGAATATGCATGGACATGAATGACAATAGCAAATTAGTAGTAGTGCAATGGAAGAACCTATTATAAGGTGACAGTTACATCTATTAACAAATGAGATAGAGCACGAATGAGTTTGATGATGGCATTCAACACATGTAAAACAAATGCATAGTGTGAATATTGTTCTACATAAGGTATCTGGACACCAATTTTGTCAGCACCCAGAAAAATATGATACTGGTCCATATCAAAATACTCCTCCTATTCACATGGAAGAAGAATAATAGTTAACATCTTCCAAAGTTTTTAGACATTGTTATGCAGGGAGAAATAAGTCATTGGTAAACAGTTGAGAATTCTGACTAAATTTCCACAATATAGGTTATCTTATTCTGTAATTATTTCAGTAACATTTTACAGTTCAGTTATATGTAAATTCATACAAACATAAGTAAATTTGTGGCCTTAAATAGAAGATAAGCTATGCAATTTTATTAATTCTGTCATTTAAAGTAATTCAAATCCATGTTGTGATTAAATTAACTGAAATTCAACAAGTTCAAGGCGAATATGGCAAATATCATGTGGGCCGTTTTGGCTCCTTCCACGCAGTAGAAAGCCTGCTGATAAGGGTGGGGGTGTGTGATTCATGTTTTATTGATTTTTTAATTTGTGTGATTTATCTTTGTAAAAACTTAATAATAAAACTTTAAAATAAAAGTACCAAGGTCTTTGGTACAAAACATAAAAATATCATGACTCCAAATCTAATTTTATCTCACATATCAAATCAAATCTCAAAATCGAGATTCAATCTAAAATTCATCATAAAAGTAGACCAAAATGATGATGATAACTGGGTGAAAAGAATCCCT
The DNA here is from genome assembly GCA_000969725.1 of Ophiothrix spiculata. Classification (NCBI taxonomy): domain Eukaryota; kingdom Metazoa; phylum Echinodermata; class Ophiuroidea; order Amphilepidida; family Ophiotrichidae; genus Ophiothrix; species Ophiothrix spiculata. The sequence continues at coordinate 69,523 of JXSR01S005256.1, forward strand.
ATTGTTGAATGATAATAACTTCTACAAAAGCAGAACAAATCTGATCAAGCCCCAAATCTAGCCCAGTGTGCCTCATCGTTTTCAATCAATTCAATTCACTTCACCCACTCACCCACCAATACTATCATACAGGGTGATCAAAAATAGTTACCTGCAATGTGCTTAAAGCTTTGTTTTGATTTTGCTTATTTTCCTATTACTATGTATTTCTTTGTGTACAATGTAAATTAAATGTTTTGTTGTCAGAATTGGTGATACAGCTTTCCTTCATTTTCACTTTTCCAGGATTGATTTACATTAAGATTCACCCTATCATTCCAATGGAAAATACTAAGGATATGTTTAAAAGAATGATTTCTTAAATGCTATGATCACATAACCACCAGTCGTCGACCGGTGTCTGGTAATCAGAAGGAGGCCACAACAACGTTACATTCGGTATGATATCGGTATGACCCCGGTGAATGCTTGTGCTGGGGTGGTTTTTTTATCGAAACCTGAAGAAAACATTTTAGAGGGTAAAATTTAAAGTAAAATTGCATGTAAATCCTTGTTTAAGGGTATTTCTTCAAGGAAAGCTAAAACTTGTTAAGGAATTATTTTGTAAACCTATGTTCATACATTTAGCCTGTTCAAGTTTGTCGTAAATTATCTCATTAAAGGACAAAGGATTTTGTTAACTAAATCGTAAATGACAAAAGAAGTATCAAATTAATTTTACCGCGCAAAAGAGGCCTGTCAATCAAAGTATAGGATAGGCTATTGTCTTCGACGAAAAGCATAACGCCTAGAGTTTTTTAGTTGTGCTTTTTATTGTGTTAACACAAAAGGATTGTTAAGGATTGCAATTTTTAATTGGGGATTATCTATACTTATTGACTCCAGTGAATAGAATAAGTAATGGGTTAACAAAATATTTTACTACGGATTACAAAATGCATTGTTATGCACGGACAGAACATTTGAACTAGCTAATTGTACATCAATATAGCTAAGTGGCCCCCAGGGTTTTACAGGGGCTAAGTCCTCCATTATACTTTGATCGACACCAAAAAGGCGGGCCTCTTCCCATCATGAATTGATACAGATAAGTGTGGGCATAGCTGAACATAGCACAACTGCAGGAGACGCAGCGTGCATTATACGTGTGACTCACGCATCAGTATCTACAACGCACGTGTAAGTGGGATTATGTGTACTTGCGGATGAAGAAAAGCCTCATAATTCTATTTATTAATGTTGATCAAAGTATGGAAGAGGAAAAGCTCCTGGAACAAATCATTTTGATTTGTACTTGACAGAATGTTAGCTGAGACCACCTTTTGAAACCATTCTAGATATCTAATTAGAGAACAAAAAACACTAGCAAAAATTCTTATTGTCATCTGATCATCTAGTTTAAGATGCAAACAGAAGGACCCTAAACTTGATTTGGATCACCCTGTGACAAGAATATCAACCTACCCACCATTCACATAACCTTGAGAAATACCAAACATTGGAATTACATCTGGATGGTGTTGATATTACCAGCTTGCTTTAAGAAATGGTCTGCTTCAAATTACATTGAATCCTAACAGGTATCCGTGCTATCAGCACCCAGTGTACTCGCCTGTCAATTCAATTACTTCAGGATGTGATAATGCACGGCTAAAATTTCAATATGGCAGCTTTTTTGTTATTTGTACAGAAATATGATCTGTTTTCTTTGCTTTGATATCGGACGTTTTTTGTGTCTTAATTTTTGTTTCTTTCAGTTGTTTCAACCTGACTTATCTATATAAGAGAATTAAACTTTTAGCTGTTTATTAGTTGACAAGTTATAACATAAGATAGTGAGTGATACCTACAATAAAATAAAGTTAAATTATTTCTTTATCCTTTTTTTTAGGGGGAGGGGGAACGAACATCTATGTTTATTATTCTTTAAATAACAATCTAATATATGTGGCTTAAAAGTACTACTTACATGGGAAGATTAAGACATTTTATTTAAAAATTGCATTGGTTTCTCTTGAGAAAAGAGGCATTGATTTCTCTTGAGAAAAGAGAACTCTTTTCAAACTGATACAAGAAATTGAAAAAAACAACAACCAAAAACATAGCAAACTAATCATTAATGAAATCAATGATAGAGAGCACAATGAGATGATGAACATGGGATAGTAACACAAGTTTACATTAAATACACATACAACACAGTATTTCAGTTTATTATTAAACTAGGAACAAATGATAAAGGGTGAGCGGGTGCTTGATTGCATCAAGAAGGGCTGGGCATTATTTTATTTTCATTATTTTAATTTCTTTTTGAGCAACCCTGGGTTTCCCTGATAAGGATTGATCCTATCCTGTGATTCAATAGAAACATCCAGGTAAATAAAATAATGTATTGCAACACTTGCTATGACATCACATGGTTGGTAACCATAGTAACCGTACTTCATGCCACACAATGTTCTGGGATGGTCGATGCAATTTGTCTTATTATGTAACAAATCCAAGATTTTATTTCTTTTAACTGGTAAGGTGATCTGGAGAAAGGTTTCTAAGCTCAAATCTATATTCATCTTTGAGAGTCCTTGTGCATTTTGTGTAGTTGTTAAACCCGGAGAGGAGGGTGGGGATGCCTGAACTTTTAGTTATGCACCATGCGCCACCAAAAAGACCCCACCTTTTTATCGCTCGCATTCACCAAAAGACCCCATATTTTTATCAACTTTTTCAAAAATCTTTGAAAAAGAACATGGCTCACCTTTGTTACTCAAAGACCAATCATTTTCTTAATTTGATGTGATTTTTTGAAAATTTAGCTGAATTTGTCGTAATTTAGTTTATTTTGGACCAGAAAACCCCTACTTTTCTATGCCAATTCATTCATACAAAAAATCAATACTACTCAATTGGTCCTACCAAACAACCATTATGTGTTATCAGGGTTTTTGTGCTAACTGATTTTGTGTTGAGGTTTCACTATAAATGGTTGTTCAAAATTGAAAGTACCTTTAAAATATTTAGACTGCCAGACAGGTTGTGGCAGTGACTTAAATTCCTACCATGAAATTAGAACATGATCTTCAAATGAAGTAGAAAATTGATTTGAATTTAAATATTTCCTATCGCTACACCTTCCTGTACCAACATAACTTCATAAAATATTCAAATAACTTGCTAAAAATCGATGAACCATTTGGCACCGTGTTTGATAAAAAATTATTCCCCCTTTTCACTGATATTTGAAACAAATTGGGTTGATAAACTTGACAATTAAATTACTTTTCAGACATTGAATATTCACATTATACAATGCTCTCAAAGTGGTATTTTCTTTTCCTCAAAAAAAAAAAAAAGGAAAGAGATGAAATTCAAATCTAGAGCACATGTAATAATATGATGGCACCGTAGTACTTCCCTTCATTTGTTTTAAATGTAACAAAGCTAAATATTTGAAGTTAGCTACAGGTACTGAGTTAGGTGCTGGATGTATCGTTTCACCAAATGTATTAAAATCAATGATTTACACATGGCACTTTATTTGATATTTCATTTGTTTAACAAATTTGCAGATGGCACTTTTTAAGAAATATTAAACTTAATGATTTCTAAAGGAAAGACACTGTTCCCTACAGAGTTGTACCAGTATAGAAAATTGGCACAGTTAGTCTTATTATTTGAAGAGGGGAACAATCTTTTTTGGCTTGGTTATATCTTGAAAAAAATATTGGAAGATTCAAAGGTAAATTGATCTTACTTTAAATTAGTATTTCAAAATTATCATCAATGATAATTTTAAAGATATATAAAAGAGATAAATGTTGCAATGTGCATGATCAAGAAAGAAATAATTTGGATAACTGGTTAAGAAAATGTTTTTCAAATTGTTAAATTGCATAAATTTAACATAAACTGGAGTTACTAAAATCTCTATTAAGTGTAGCCCCAAAGTAAAATAACTTTAGTCACTGAAGGACAACATTTTTTTTGACCAATCATGCTGACCCATAGATAGTCTTTTTTTAAAAAAAAAAGAACTATACATGGCTTTTCTCAAAAAAATTTGGTGTTTCTAACTGCTAAATTTGTACATGTATTTCTAAGGTGATCTCCCAGTTAAAATTTCAATCAAGGCTATAGATACAATAAGAAATAGCCACAAAGATAGACAATTCACTCAAAATATTTTATTTGACCACAAAAGGCTGAGAAACAAAGATATTTATGAAATGTGAAACTAGAAACACTGTTCATGTGGGTTTTTTTTCCTGCCTGGTTATTAAAATTATTATCTAAATTAAAATGGCTTGTTCACCATACTGTTTGAAGGCAGGATAAGTAATATAATTTAAATAGGTGAAATATATTAATTTTTGGATGGACTCTCTAAAAATGTATCAAAATCAGTAGGCGTTAAAAAAACCCTTAAATCAGCACTAACAACCGACCAGTCAGAACATGGTTTACCTCTATAATGCTATTCGAGAACGTTCTCTCAATAGTCATGATGCGCATATACTTCATATCTATTGTAGTGGTACCCCTTTCCCCGATCTTTCCATCAAATGCCAATCCTAATATCTCTCATGATGAGTGAATGGCATGCTAGCTGCATACACTTATATGTACCATTTAATATATTACATTCATCCGAATGCATTAAAAGAACATTGACTGTATGCATAGCTGTAAATCATGTTTAATGTTGGCAAGTGTTGAAATATTCACTGGTGTTATATTGCATCAAATGATTTCTGAAAGATGCTATATGAACTCCACTGCAAGACAGATCTCAAAGAATGCATCACCCCATAACTAGTTGTTTTTTTCTTTTAGTAGGGAGGGGGTCCTAGAAAGTTGTCCTTTTAGATATAATGTATTGGTAGACCTTAACATAATTTCAGTAGGTTTTGAAAAAGTGAAAAAGAGTTTAAAAAGGTTTTCAGTAGTTTTTAACATGTTTTATGCAGGTGTTTTTGACCAAATTCTTATTGACGGTTTATTTAGGTTTAAATTGTTCAAATTTATTTTGAGACCTTGAGTACAATAAATATGCTGAGCCAATTT
>JXSR01S005257.1:0-12865 GCA_000969725.1 Ophiothrix spiculata
CTAAATCTTCCATCACTTGATATAACAATAGAGGGCTTGCGTTATTAAGAGATTGACATCAACACATGCAAAGTTTGTTTGGGATTTGATTTTCAATACGTCAAATTGACGAAAGGTGCCTCTGAGAGAATATATAAAGTATGGGAAATAACAAGTAGTCTCAAACGTTTTTAATGAAATTCTTTATTATTATGTAGATTCTTGAACTGGATAAATCTCAGTGGCATTCTCAATGCTCACTTGTCTCCTATTATGTTTTGCATCTGTTGATATATTTTGAAGTTTGATGAAACTTTCTTCATCACGTTTATAGAAAAGTCTTACTTATATTTTCCTTAATAAAAGGACAGTGAAAAATGTGGAGTAAAATATACAAGGTGTCACCTCACAAATTAGCTTCCCTTTGACTTGCAAAATTGCTTCAAAGAGATACTTGATAACTACTTTTTAAATGTTTATTTCAGCAAATAGTCTGCTCTTATGAGCCAAATTTCATTGAAAAATTCCTTTGAGAAAGCAGATTAAAACTTTTTGGCGGGAAATCTTTCAGAAAAATGAAATTTGACACGAATTAGTTATCTGGTCGCCATTTGGAAACGGAATAACGGATGTTCAATTTTTTTGTTTCATATTAATTGTATTGAGATGATGTATCACTGAGTACAGTTTGAAATTAATTAATGTGAAGAACATTGTTTTTTAAAGCGGTCCATATGGACCCCCTCAATGCACTAACGGGATTCTAAAATATCTAAGTTAAGACATGGGATAAAAAGCGAACTGAAACGTACCAAATGGGCTACGAAATAAACTAGAATCTTGCTATTTATTCTGTTGTCACTTGGCTGCTTCAAATCGTTGTAATCAAATATGATTCCTTAAAATAACTTTTCAATGTCCTTCGATTGCTGTACATGAACATTATAATAAAGACAATCTTCATCAATTCCTCAGCCACATTCTTTTACATGCCCCTCGGAAAGGCTATAGTATTGGACGATTACGTAAAGTTAAAACAACACATGCGTATTTTTAGACGTGACTTTACAATGATCTGTGAAGTGAAACAACATTATTACCGGAAATTTAGCAACCAAGTACAGAGAAAACGCTGTAGAGGATGATAACATAAATTCAGCAAAATAAGTAATTACAGAATTCTTTCAATTCTTTTAAGTCCTTATTACTAATATGGATATTGTTCAGGTTAAGAGGGTACCAGCAAAGGCGTTTGATTTTTTTTTTTCAAATTATATACGTAACACAATCCTGCTGTACCTTCATAAATGCTCACATGTTGCATATAAGAATTATTTCAAAGAATGAATTACGAGTTATACACTGAAACTTTGCAAGTTATAAACCTCAACAAGTATTTCTAACTATCTACAATATTAAGCTACAATGAATTCTGTCATTATTACGTCGATGCAGTTTTTGGTTCAAAGCCGTGTTAGGAATAAGCGCTTTGAAAATATCCCCTATTTTATCATAAAAATGAACAAAATAGTCTATTTTTTTACTATATCTTCAACAGTATTTATTTGAAATTTCATGAGGTTTTAATTTAAAGCCTTTTGTGTTTCTTAATGTGTATTTTGATATTTAAATACATTATGTGTATGTGATATAAATGTTGCTTTATTATTGACCAATAAAAGTAAATAACTGTTATAATCCACATTTAAAAAATACTTTAATGATGAATTACTTTAATCTTAAATTGGTTGATCAGAATCCAAATCCTTGTCTATTTCCTGTCAATGGCTGAACTTGTCAACCTGTCTTTTTCAGCATTTCTAAAATGCTTAAAATTGCTTTTACGTAGAATTTTCCCATCTGTCAGAAAAGCGTTCACTGATGGCATTCATGCGAAGTGGGTATTCTGTCTACTTTATTTCTAAAGACCAACAAAGAAGATTGCTTTCTTAAACATAATTCTAAATTAAACTTTAAAGGTTTTTGCTCCATCACATGAACACATTTAAATCATGCAGTGATCAATTTATTGCATAACAGAACATGATTCATCGATTTATCATGTTTATTTTTATATCTCCATCAATTAGAAAAGAAATATTAATTGTCGATAAAAAGTATGAGATGCATGTAAGAAAGGACCAAAATTTAAATATCCTAACACCCCTTAAGAGGTGCAATATTAGATGTAAATGGGGCTATAGAGATGACAAAAGTTTTCTTCCACCTTCAGCAGTTTTTCCCCTTGGCGGAAAATTAGATATTTTCAAATCCCTAATATTTTAGAAGTTAGAACGGTTCATCCCCACATATATGTCGGTGTGACATTTTTTTTTTTTTTTTTTTCGTTTTTGTTTGTTGGTTCGTTTTTTATTTTTGTTTGCTTGCTTGTTTATTTGTTTGTTTTTTGTTTGTTTCTTTATTTTGTTTTGTTTTGTTTTGTTTTGTTTTGTTTATTTCGTCCTTGTTAAGGTTGTGACAATTTTTTTCATTTTTTAATTAAAAACATTAAGTGTCTCACCGAAAGGACCATACTAAAATTCATATATATTACGTCAATTTTAACTATGTAAGTTATGAGATCCATCTCATTTCAGAGCATTATGAAAAAAAAAAAGAAAATTCAAAGCCTTATCTCAGTGCCAATTACTTTGCTACAGCTTGTAGAAGTCTTCCTTTTTCGTGTGGCATTGACTGAAAGTGTTTTCTTAGGCATGAACACTTGATAAATAGTTATAGATAGACGTTACATGGCATATTTGGTTCGAGACAGAAAACACCAAGTACAGACAGCGCCTACAGGTAGAGTAGTTCAATGGAAACATACTAACCTTATACAAAGGCAGAAGAAAAAGCTTTTACAAGAGGCGAATTCCAGCGTGACAGGCGTGACCTTTGTATGAACCTTTTTTTCTCAGAATAGCTGGTAAATTTTATCTAAAGGCGATACCACGGAAATATTCCTATATGTTATAGTAAACATTCGATATTGGATGCAAAAAGTGAAAAATTTATTCTAACTCAATCACTGTCTTCACAGTGGGGACACAAAGTGTCCGTGACAGGCGTGACCCAAACTGACACTGCCTTTTCAAAAATATGGTTTAATGCTGAATTCTATCTCTTTCCCACGGGAGATTTGATTCCTGTTTATGTTGCAGTATATCTCCTTTGGGGAACCAATCAGGAAACATTTCAATTTTGGAGCTGTAGCTCTTCACCTGGAGAATACAGGCTAAATCATTTCGTGACAGGCGTGACGTGACAGGCGTGACATTTGTGCACACCTAGTAAAACTTGATTTTAGCAATGTATCTGTTGTTTAATAACGTCTTTATTTATGATTATGATTTATTTTCAACAGTTTTGATACTGTATTATGCAAGTCTAATCTATTTTTGAGCTTTAACCCTTGTCCTCCTAAGCTATTTTTGCAACACTTCCTCCGAAGGGTTGTTGCAACCACCCTAATATTTTAGAACGGAACCTCCTATGAACTTGGTTTTGCTAATAATAGATAGGTATGATCCTCCCCTATCCAACGATACCAAGATCATCAAAATCGGCCTAGGCGTTACGTAATTATGACGTCATAAAGCACTTTCAGATTGGAAAATCAGGCAAAATTGCATTATGGCAAAAATGGCCACCAAAAAGCAAAATTTTGCTACAAAAGTTCTAAATAACAGATTTTCGTCTGGTTTTTTGCCAATTAAGACAGGAAATGATGATTCTAACATGTCTTTTAAGTTTGAGTTTTATAGCATGCACATTTTTTTCAAAATGGCGACTTAAACATTTGCGGGATTTCGACTTCGTGACAGGCGTGACCGATTTTGAGATGTAATAGGGGAGAAATAAGCAATCACTGAACGTTTGTTTATTGCTTTGCAGATGAAGACTCCATGATAGAAGATAGATATCGATGTTTCACCAAAACATGACCTTTTAATAAAACACAGCAAAAACTTTTCATGTTTTTCGTGACAGGCGTGACATCTGAAAACGGCAAATTCCAACAACACACTACTCGGCTATGATTAACATTTATTACTAAAACGCGATTGTACTTTAGAGCACAGAGACTAGGGCTTATTATACACTAATAAGAAAAAGCCTCAGATGTTTTTCTCTGTTTCAGTACCAAATCATTTTTTGGTGCAAATTTGAGGGTAAAATGTTACTAAGGCAACATCCAACTTATACCAGTCATAAAATAAGTTCTATTTGCTTTATGGAAAAAACAAACGTAATTCCTGAGACCTTGACTTGTTTACTTTCAACTCAGGTATTACTTTTATGTCAGAATTGAACTTGAAAAATTCATGTATGTGATACAAGATCATGGAATTAGCCAAGAGTAAGCCCTGGATGTTACATTGATGTCAGAAGCGTAACATTTTATATACTTTAATTAAATTACTTCCATTTTCATTCATTTTTACCATTAATGTATTTATCAATTTTCTAAAAAAAATCAGATATAGGCTTTATTCTCTTTGGCAACAAAAAATACCATCGGCCTTGATTTGTATTTGATGTAGTATTTTAGAGATGTTTATTCTTATGGTACAAATGAAGATCAGAACAGTTCAGCAAGAAATTAAATGTATGTAGGAACTCTGTTTTTATCGATATTCGCTTTAAGGTTTCTTTTCCCTGCAGACACAATAAGATTGATCTGTTTTGCTCTTCACGTTCAAGTAATTACAACATCGCCTCATACTATATATATATATCAAATTATGTATAGCCTGATATAACTAGACTAACGAACCTAAATCCTTGATAGGATGTTGCTTTCTTTAATACATTTTTATTACTAAAAAAATGCATATATCTATTTATTAGATGAATAAAGCATGGAATCTCAAGATTTGTTTAAGATAATTTCCTCCGCATTGCTGGGCAGGATAAATCAGTAAACATACGCATTTCATATACTGTGTATTTAAAATCCTCAGCAATCTATTAGTCCAATTTTTAAACCACGTGAATTGTATTTCTCAAGTACCATCTATATGTAAAACATACAACTAATCCTTAAGAATCAATCCCGTCAAAATGAACGCATAAAGTGTTTATAAACTCATAAAACATTTTCAGATTGTCTGAACAGGTCTCAATTTGAACTCTTCCGTGCCTCAGGTGTCTTCTAAGAGTTTACCTTGTTGGTAATAAACTTGATTAAGACCATAGGATCAGAAACCCAGACAGAATCTTGACCAGACATTCCAACTAAACAAAACCTTAAACGTATTAAAAGTGTGAACAGGTGAACTTTACAGAAAAATCATTTTGCTACATCTCCATTACTTGTACACTACGACCATTCACTATAACCGTTTGCAAATTTCTTGGGGAGATTTGTACTAAACGTATCAAGTTCAGGTTTGTATTTGATTTCTTAATCTTTTCTATTTTTCAGTATTTTTGCAATGTTTTCTTTTTTTTCCCCCCTTTATTGGAAAGTTGAATCGAGTATTTACCTTTGGATAAGTGTGTCCGTTAAAGTATATGTACCTAAAAAGGCCTCCATGGCGATTGTATAATGCAAAATAAGGTATTACAAAAAACGAAGAAGCATAGAACCAAAAAATGATAGATAATTTAAACTTTAAGCAGAGTTTGTCTTCTAAATCAATAAATTCCAGACAGCCATTGACCACTTGTTATGACAAAATAAAGCCCAAAGATAATCAAACAAATGAGCAGGTGTAATAGAAGAAACATCAATTTTTCTCTGTCATCATGTCCATAATTATTCAAATAATTGATTACAATTTGCTAGACAGTATTTAGTATGTTGAAGGATGTTTCTACAAAATGAAGTCACTGCTTATTAAAAAATGATTTAATTTGAATGGTAAGGTCGGGCTGAGATCATCGTTAAACGTTTTAGAACGAATATGAGTCTAAACTGGTATTTACTCGGTAAAGATATACATAATCAAACCGCTCTAATTAAAACAATCCTGATGACATAGATTGGAAAAGCTTACGTACGATGTTCGCACGGCAGCCGTAGGCAGCCGTGCGAATGCCGCACGAACGCCGTGCGTCAACCGTATGCAGGCATTCGTAACAAATCTTTGACATGACAATTGACCAGGCTGCGAACTTAAGAACTGGTTTTGATCGCACACGATGTTCGTGCGGCGTTCGTACGAAACGGTCAAAACAACTGTTCGCACCTTGTTCGTAAGGCGTTTGCGACCAGTCGTAAGGGTATTTTTAAATCTATTTTAATAACAAAACTCATTTTCGTCAAGGGGAAATACATCTTTTAACATTGCCCTGATATGAAATTTAATAAAAATTAACATTTGTCAGATATTTGTACAAAAATATATACCTATTCTTGCGAACGCCGACCTCAATCTTAAATGGTTCGTACAAATATTTTGTTCGTAGGAACATTGTGACCGTAGCTTTGACTGGTCAACTTCACGATATATGGCCTTGGCATATATGCTAGAAGAACGAAGCCATATTGATACAATATCAACCACTGTCTGTGGTGTGACTGATAAGCTCAAGCAGTTAGACGTTTCACTGGTAATACCAAGGTCGCCGGTCCGAATCCTATTGGATGATCAGTGATTTTTTTTCCACTGACTAATAACATTATTAAATAATTTTACCACGTATTGAATTAATTTACAGTAATCTACCGTGAAATGTTTGTTGAAATTTTTGCAGTGTACACAAAATAAAGATTTATTTGTAATAAACCCACAGTTCAAGCAAGAAATCACCTGTAGGACCTCTGCTTTTGGCTTTTCGGTATTCGTATAATCAGTTTCAGATAGAAAATAGATATTCTTCTTTTTGCTAGCTTTGCGATTTCCGTTACCTTTAGACCAAACGACATTGATCTGTTTTGGTCTTCAAATTCGAGTAATTACGACATCGCCTCACAGGTATAGATGTAATGCACAAGAAAACGAACATCGAAATCCTAGCTGAGATCTAGCTATTTCTAATAGATTTTCATTACTAAAACAAATGCAGGTCTATTTATCACACAGGAATTGTGCATAGAATCTCAAAAGATTTTCTAATGATTTTCTCTGTATTGTTAGAGAGTGTAACCCTAGGAATTTTAAATAATCATTTGTGTCCTTTATAGTATTACATCTGTTGTTGGTACATATAAAACACTGAAAAAGAGATAATGAATTGTGATGTAAAGTTGTGTCTAAATAATCGGTTCTAAACAGCAAAAAAAACTCGGATTCCCATAATGCTTATATCCAATTTCTTAAAAGTAAGGAAAACACTTAACTGAAAATTTCCTTAGTCTTACGCACTTCATATCCAATGTTTTTTTTAAATCCTCGATAATCTTTTAATCCTATTTTAAACCGCGTGAATTGCTTAGTGTTTTTTTTAAAGTTCTCCATATCTACGACACACTATGTACAATCAATCCTTTGGAAACAATTCTGTCAAAATAAAATTGGTGAATAATAAAATCTTAAATTGTCGGAAAAGGTCAGGTGATCAATTTGACTACGGCCATAAGATCAGGCACCCAGACAGAATCTTGACCAGACATTCCAACTAAATAAAGCCTTAAGGAAATTCAAAGTGTGAACAGGTGAAATTGAAAGAAAGATCAATTTGTTCCATCACCATACTCGAATTCTATGACCATTAACTACAACTATTTGCAAATTTCCTACGGAGGTTTTCTAAATTTATAACGTTTTAAGTTATATCTATTGCACGGCTTTCATTTTTCCTCTTATTATTATCTTATGTTATTTCAATTGACGGATAGGGTGGGGGTTGTCGAGTGGCATATTTTAAAAACAGTAATTAAATAAAAAATGAAGAAAAAGGATTCCAGACAGACTACAGTAATCAAACAGATGAGCAGGTGTAATTGAAGAAACATCAATTGCTTTCTGTCATCAAGTCCACAATTCAGGCAGTTTCAAATTAATTGCTAAAGATGTAAAAGTACTGTGTTCAAGAGGATTTTAAATAATGCGGCGTTATACTGATTTTATGATTTGATTTGAATGTCAAAGTTACATCATCGTTGGAATGAAACGGGGCGTTTACTGGTGTTAAGCTGGTAAAGGATACAGCTAGTGCGAGATTTCTTTGAAGCATATAGGCCTACCTTTAGAAAGGTTGGTTGCGATTCCCGGTATTTTTTTGGGAAATATGCTTCGCTGATTCCGTTTAAGATTGTTTATACATAGACATCATAAGCAAATAAGACATCAGTTGTGTTTTGCATGGAAGAAAAGGCATTATAGTCTCAAGCTCCAGATCGGAAGACTTTCAAACCCCCGTTCAAACCTACAACTCAGTTGGTAGATTGGTTTATCGAAATATTTCGCATGCTGTCACAAATATAATATTTGTTTCATATCTATTATGGCATAATTGTTTGTGATGACCTGGGCCCATATTCATGAAACACCGCTAACTCTAGTTGGCTGCTAACTCTTTGTCATCCTGTCACATTTTGATAGGTATACAATAGGTTAGCAGTCAACTATAGAGTTAGCGGCGTTTCATGAATATGGGCCCAGGATGTTAACTAAAGAATTTCCCTGTCACAATATGTTCTTTAGACTTATCACACGAGCGTTGCTGAGCGATTAGTAAGGGACTCATAATACAGTGCCTGTACCGGTTGGATCATATGTTTCCCGTTTTCTTGGCCAAGAAACTTGACTCTAATTGCCTCGTGGTACAGAAGTCACATTAAGCCATTGGTCCCCCTGTGCGAATGTTCCTCCTTGCGGCGCCGCAAACAATATATGTGATTACTCACCGGGAAAGGGGGACTTTGCAGATGATATCAATTTTGATTTTATCATTTCATCTGTTCCAACAGTTTCTAAGCTTTAAAAATGACACAAGAAATATTGCAGACCTCTGCACCTCAGATCTAGAATAAAACTGCACTCATTTCCAGAGATCATTATCTTTCCTAAATGGAAAAAGAATCACTAACTGCAAAAATGGGTGTTCAACTTCTTTCCAACCAATTCAGTGCTTTATTGCATGTCTATGTATTATTTACTCTGCTCATTTTGTGGTCTTATTTAGCACACGGCCTCATATTCCTTGAAGCACTTTCTACTATAATTGCCACTTATACACGCCTGTCTGGAAATACTGACATTGACACATCCTTTGTATATCAGTACTTCAGTATTTATGCAAGGAGGTCACGTACAAGAAGATCGCATTTTTTTCTGCATGAAACGCTCTAAGCGTTATGGAATGTAAATCGTGCTTGGTCATAATGAGTTGGCGTCACGTCATAAAGGTGGGGATAAGACTTTACGAAGCAAGTAAGACTATACGAGAACATAATACGACCAGCTACGACTTGTCACGGTATTTTTATGATAAAATGCATAAGTGAACAATTGTCAATGAGGATTTCAATAATATCAAAATCTAGCATAGGTATCCCATTGCCCATAAAAACTAGAATGCATGGACAGACATCGAATGACCATTAAATACTCAATGCACCTTGCTTTTCAAGGATGCAACATAATTTGGTGATATCGCGATATATATCGAGAAAAGGTCGTACAGACATTTCCCAAGCCATCGTCTGAATAATGGTAATTCTAATGAAAATATTTCAACACATCAGTCAACAACTTATTCCAAAAGAAATCCCATACTGAACCTCAGCTAACCTCGATTTTGATCGGTATTCGTATGTACAATCTTCTAAATGGAAGATAGATATTCATCTTCTTGACTGCTTAGAGATTTTGTTCCCGTTAGGCCCAGGTAGATTGATTTGTTTTGCTGTTCATACTCAAGTATGTCGCGTCACTGGTTTAGTTATGGTATATATACAGGGTGTCCAAAATTAACTCCCTATTTTTAAATGCTTATAACTTTAAAACCAGGACACCTTGTATATGTATCCGAATAGGTCTAGACAAGAGAACTCAACATAATCCTTCATGAGATAAAAATTTGATAGTATCTATATACTTATCAGATGGGAAATATAAACCGAAATGCTTCTTTTAAATAAGTTTAACCTCTGTAACAAATAGATTTATTATGGACAAGATAAACCCTTGATGCTCACTTGTCGTGCCTGTGTTCTTTTGAATTTGGCATCTGTTATTGATATTGAAATGCAATGAGAAATGAGCAAACTCTTAATGGATTTAGTGATGAATTGAGTGTCTATATCTAATTAGCTTCATCGAAAAAATTATTAGACTTAGAAATAAGCCGTAATACCAAGAATGGTTTACTATTGTACCATTAACTTTGTCCGGAGAGTAAAACAGTCATTCACTTGAGAATAATAATACATACTACATTTAACATAATGACGCAGATAAAACGTTGCGTTAAAATTTCATCTTGCGTGTTAATTCCTGGTTAACTTTCCATTTAGAATTCGCAAAGATTGATCTGTTTTGCAAATAAGGTCTCTACGGTTTTCTGGTTTTCGTGCTAATTGCACGGAACCCATCATGGAATAGTACCCATCAATATGATTTTGCCTTTTTAATATCATATAGATTCGTCTTTTATAAACCAAATTGTATCTGAGGTTTATATGATAATCATAAAAATCAAACGTGGGAATTTAATATCTATAACGACAATACGGTAAACCCTGATGATGTTATACCTTATATTGTAAGCATTATTGAGTTGAAAGAAGATAAATGTCTTGAAAACATTCATTGAATTTCTGTCAAAAGTATTATGAATCGACATGTCAATAAGAATTGAAGATCTTACGTACTGTTGAATTTTTGTTACACGTATAATCTCCAAATTAACGAATATTTGATCATTAACTATCTTATTCCGAATATGGAAAACGTAATAAACCGAAGTTGAATTTGAAAATACGGCAAAATTTGGTTCGGTCAGATGTGGTTGAACACGTCGATTGTGAAGAGGTGTAAAAAAATCATCGATAAATCGGAGTAATTGGCGTTTAATTAATTATTTTAAATACAATTAATGTTCTCAAAACAAATTTGGTACACTCGGATATATTTCGACATCCTATCAGGAGTCTTAGTCATTTCACATTAATTGATGTTGGTGTGAGTTGTTTCTAGATCCTAGCGATCCTTAGTTCGGCTAGATGGCGTGATAGCCGAACAACCATTTTGACCTATTTTTACCTCTAGCCAAAACAAACCGCATATTTTTGATTCAATCTGCAGGATACTTCCTCCATTCTGCCTTTTCACTGTTGTTTCGTTTTATGACTTAGGCTATTTTACTAAATATCCCATGCTTAGCGGGTTGGCGCAGCGGTAGTTACCTCGCCTTGCACAAATGAGGTCCCGGGTTCGAGTCCCGCCCGGCGCTTTATGTGCATTTGGTTTTCAGTCCATGTTCGCTTCTGCAGGTTTTTCTCCGGGTGCTCCGGTCTTCCTCCTGCATTCAAAACTGAATTTAAAAAACATCTTGGAGCCCTGTTAAAGATAAGCTTCTTACAGCTTACTTGGTACCAAGTATCAAGTTGGGTTTCCATGGCGAAATCCTAAACAAGGTGAAGGTGAATTTTACCAACAAGGGTGACAAAACTGAGCTTTGTTGTGTTACCTTGGGAAGCGTCTAGACAGGAAACCGCGCGTTGGCCTTTCCCGGTTCAAGATCTTTTCTTCGTATCACTGTTGAATTACAACCGGTGACGTTTGGAAGTTGACGTCACGATCTTATTTTCTTTGTTGTCTCATAAAGACGAGTATACTACCACGCCCTTTGGGCTGCCATATTTCAGAAATCAAATATGGCTACCACTGAAAATTAAATTATCATGGCTATGTTCACTGGAGGTATGCTACCACCGGAATTGAAATTAGGACAGCATTTACTGGTAGTACTACTGGTTGCTTCAAAATTTTTGCTTCAGTTCCTGGTATTTGAAACATTTTTGAGATATAAACAAAATGTTTTCCTGGCACTGAAACATTAAAAATGACTGCAAACTTGGCAAATTTACATCAAAATGGCTTAGAGCAATTTCTAGAGCATGTAATGTTTTAAGGCTGCTTTTTGTTTGTAGGTTGTTTGTTTTTATTTGTTTATTTGGTTGTTCTTTTTGGTTTCAGACGCCAAGTTAATCATGTTTATAGCCATAAGACACTACGTTCTACTATTCCAGCTCTGCATACATGTATCAGAAATCCACATCAACTCCGATTTCTGTTGTGTAATCTTCCCTGGTAGAAATCGAGTACAATTCTAGTACAAGATTGGAATGTGCACATTTGGAACATCATTCAAGTACAATTCTATTTTTGTACTATAATTATGGCACGCCTCGCATGACAAAACTATGTCGAGTTTTCCACTCTATGTGTCGAGATCTCCCCTCTATTGGGCGAGTTTTCCTGTCTGTTGGTCGAGTTTTCCCCTCTATATATCGAGATCTTCCCTCTATTGGTCGAGTTTTCCCTCACTGTATGTCGAGTTCTACTACCTACATGCCATGGTGAGAAAAAAATGTTGGTGAAAAAAAAAATGTTGGCGAGAAAAAAATATTGGTGAGAAAAAAAAAAGTGGTCGAGAAAAAATGTTGGTGAGAAAAAAAATGTTGGTGAGAAAAAAATGTTGGTGAGAAAAAAAAATTGGCGAGAAAAAAATGTTGGCGAGAAAAAATTGATGGTGATCAATCAATTTTCTTGTTATTTACGCCAAAATATACGTCAAATATAGTTTGGCGTATACAATTTCAAATTTACATTATGTTACGTTAGAAACATTAAAGCATATACAATGTGTTGAGAGTTCACCTATTCTTACCACTTGTTTATACGGCGGCGTATAGTTTGACGTATAAAATGTCAAAAATACATTGTGTATAGAAATACCTTCTTGACAGTCTTAACCACATAATTCAGAG
>JXSR01S005258.1:105813-121224 GCA_000969725.1 Ophiothrix spiculata
TTATTTTGGTTGATCGAGTTTAAAGGGGAAACAAAGTCATTATCAGGGGGATTTATTTGACCAGCAAGCTTGGTTCCTATATTAGTGAAGAAATTATTGAAATTATTGGCTATTTCTGTGGAGTCTGATATTTTATTTCCTTCATTATCATTTAAAAAGTCTGGCAAGTTAGAGCGTTTATTTCTATCGAGAAGATTATTAAGGATTTTCCATGTTTCTTTCATATTACACTTATTAGACTCAATTTTGGTCGTAATATGAGATTTTTTAGCTTCACGTAATAAGTTATTTAAAATATTTCTGTATTTAGTATATTTTACTTTATTATCATCGGTTGGTTTAGTGATAAATTTTCGGTACAATTTATCTTTTGTTCTGATAGATTTAAGGAGACACGTAGTAATCCAAGGTTTAAGAGAGGTTTTCCTCTTAGAAATTTTAGTAGTTTTTAAAGGACAATGTATGTCAAGGAGTTCAGTGGTCTTGTTAATAAATTTAGTGTAGGAAAGGTCAGGATTATCTTCATTAATAACAGAATTCCAGTTAACTGAAGAAAGAGAAGTTTTAAAGTTTTTAATATTACTTGGTTTAAGTTGACTGATTTTTATAATTGGTTTAAGGGGAGCTGCAGGTAGAGCACATTTGGAAGAATTAAAATTTGGGAAGTGGTTAGAAAGATCAGTAACCAGGTTACCAGATTTAATTTCATGATCAACTTCATTAGTGAAAATATTATCTATTACTAGGGAAATTGAAGTACCATTTTTAGTAACGCAAACTCTAGATGGGCGATTAATACAAGGAAAAAAGGAGTATGAATACATAAGATTAACAAAGGTATTAACTTGGTGATTGTGGTCATATTTCAAAAGATCAATATTGAAGTCGCCTAAGATAAAGCATTTTTTCCTTTCATTAGTAATAATATTCAGGGTTGCTTCAAGTCTGGAAATAAAATGGTCATACTGGACATATTCTGGCTTATAGATTACACCTATAACAGTTTTAGAACCAGGTATTTCAATAAAAATGGTGTCACAGTCGGGGGTATATAAGTTAAGATCGGGTCTTTGAATAAAAGTGTGATTACTGTTAATAAAAAGTGACACACCTCCTTCAGTTCGATCGGGACGAATGCAATCAATTTTGATGAAATTACCAAGATCAACTAAATTATATTCTTCAACTGACTTAAACCAGGTTTCTATAAATCCTATGATGTCAAAATCATGATTAATGGTAGAAAGATAGTCGACAATGTTGCTAGCTTTTTTATTTAACAGCATGAGAAACATTCTGAATGAAAATGACTACAAAAATGACCACGACTATCTAGCCCTTTAGGTAAGGCAGATGGGATTGTAAGTTTGAGAAGCAAATCCAGAAAAGGATGCTCAGCATCATAGATGAAGTAACTCGGGATAATGCAGTGGGCATTTTCGATGGCTTTATAAGGCGAAGAATTTTAAAACATAAAAATAAAAACAAAGATAGTTTTAACAAGAAAACAAGTGCATATTTCAGTCAAATTCAATATGATATATCTTGGCCATATCATAGGCCTATATTGCGACGAAATATTTTGACACAATTATGAAAATTAATGATAAAAGACGAAACTGAAATTGACAAAGACATCGATTAGATGAAATTAAAGTGAAGTTTTATTAAGTTTGTATTTTGGCGTTGGATCAGATTTCAAGATCTCATATGTTTTTCATCTTGCAACATGGCATGGACTTTGTTCTCACAATCGTCTTTATCAATCGGTACCGTACATATGCCCTTATCTGAGCCCGTAATCAAGATGGAATCATTTTTCTTCAAAGATTTAATAGCTATTAACATCTGCCATCACCCGGGGCCATCACGAAATCAATGACTGTGAAAGAGACTAGGAGTATACGTCATATTTATATTCACCTATCATTATATAATTATTGCTTTGTAACTCAGCTACTGAACATTAAATCATACATTAATTTAGTTGTATATTTTGGTGTAGGGTATGTGCTTGTTATTTTACTGTAGACAATTTGCCAGTTTTAAGGTTATAAATTGTAATTTAAAGCATTAAAATTTAAATTTCAATATTATGTTACAGAAACGATTTACATTGCTTTATTCTCTACTTTATACCATGTGTACAGCATTGACTCGTTTGACAAAATCAAAGTATAAGAGCGTGAGATCCGCTTGCAAAAACGCTTTGTGGCAAATCTCGGGTGGTTCTGAAAAATCTGGGGAAGACAAGAAGTCTGAAGCTGCCAGTAGTGGTAGTAAATGTAGCAGTAGCAGCAGTAGTAAAGGCAGCAAGCAGAGTGGTCATATCATGATTAGCTACAACTGGACACATCAACAACTTGCACTTCAGATTCGTGATGAGTTAGAAGCTGCTGGGCACACAGTGTGGATAGATGTAGATAAAATGGGTAAGAATGTTTCAAAATGTATGAAAAAAAAGAGATTGTTTTCTTGAATATTAATACGGAGTGTCAAAATATTGCCTACCCCTGGATACTTCTATCAAAGTGTGTATACAGAGTTGAGGTTGTAATATCAAGTATACAACTCAATATTAACGAATGTGATGATTAGTGTAGTGGAAGACTTTTTGAATCAATCTCTGTACGCTCTTTGACTATAACCATTTTTTTATAACTCTCTTTAAAGCAATACTATAAGATTTTGATCAAAAATGGTTTATAGTAAAAACAGCATACAAAGGAAGAATGTGACTATCTAAAAGCTTTTTCAGGTGTATTTTGTGAAAAAGTTATTTTGTCCCCCCAAAATGGATAAAAAGCACATGCATGGTTTTCTATACTAATATATGTTGAATTAAATTCGGGATCCCGAATTTAATTCAACAAATTCCAATAACAGAAAAAGTAAGCATCTTTGAGCCAAATCATTTGGAGGGTACTCATATCTACCAAAAACAAACCCAATAAGCCGAAAAAAACAAAAGTCATGGGTGACAGGGGGCGCTTCATTTTTAAAACTTTATAGTATTGCTTTCATAATACTTTGTAATATTTTTCATAGTAATTTTTTTCATGATCTTCTTGCGAATGCTATTTTTGGGTTACTTTTGATTCACTGTAAATGATTAAAGGCAATTTATTTAAGATTTAATAACTATTTAAAACCCATACCTTATTTAGACTAAAAACAGATAATAATCAATGTTTTTGAAAATACGTTCTAGGAATTTTTTCATCAAGATGTTCAAAAATTTTACAGAAGTGAATATTTGTTACGCTTTCCAGAACCAGTCATCAAATCCTTACCTTGCTTACTTAACCACATTTCTGTGCAGCATTTAATCACCTTGTTTAGACTTTACTTATTTAGGCTTTCGCAACCAAATGCACATAAAGCGCTGGACGCGGGACTCGAACCCGGGACATCATTGATGCAAGGCGAGGAAACTACCGCTGCGCGAATCCGCTTTTAAAAAAATAGTCTTTAATATTGTTTTGGAAAGCTGGTAGACGTTGGAACGTTCAAACAAAAACCTTACCCTTTGACATTAGAAAACTTTTTAAAACAATAAACAGCACTTACAGATAAACAGAGCAATCTAATAAGAGGGGCTTCGAAACTCAACCGGCGGTTGCCTGCCGGTTCTTGGCGGTTCAACCGGAATAAACAAAAGCCAACTGTCCAGAACCGCCCAGAACCGGCTATGCCGGTTGAGTTTTGAAGCCGCCCCTTACTGTCTAACTCAATTTGCTTTCCATATGTTTCCATTTAATTATATAGTTATCATTGTCTTATTAATTATTTTTACTGTTACGAATATTTCTTACAATTCTACCACGTCATATTACCAATGCAGAAGATGACGTCTTAGACTCCATGGCAGACGCTGTCGTCAAGTCTTCAGTAGTTCTGCTGTGTATGACTCAGCAATATCATGCAAGCCAGAACTGTCGATCAGGTGAGAACGAGGAAGCCTATAAAGCCCATACTATACTAGCAAGACGCAACTAGCGTGTGGTTTGATTTTAGACGCTTTGGAGTTACCGTCTCCGTTAACGTCTATCTAGACGCTAGCTGCTTGCATGAGTATAATATGGAGAAACCTTATTAAAAGAAGTTTTTGCAAAAAATATACGTCATGCAGCTACAAATCAACACGAATATCAGCATTACATTACGAACAATATCAAAATATATAAATATCATGTTGTCTCCACCTTTTACCTGTTTTCTCAAATTTGTTGGAAAACAAGACACACATTTAAACCCATTCGGTACTTATGTTGTTAATGTTACTTATTTTCATTATAATGTGACTTACTAACTGGACACTCACATCAATAAGTTTAGGGTTGCATTTAGGTTTTATCACGTGATTTGATTTCCCAAACTGTTTTTGAAAAAAATAGCCTATTAATGATTATGATTTCAGATTCAGAATTGCAGATCTCAAATTCATATTAATCTATACCTGTCTGTCTGTGTGTCTGTCCATCTATTTTCTCGGAGATGGCAGACCGCACGGCCCTCAAACTTGGTGGTTGGGTGTAACTTGGTCCGAAGAAGGTCAAGTTTATTATTATTATTATTATTATTAACCCTTTTTACAATCTATGCCCTTGCTCCACCTTGACCAAACTTGGACCATGAATAGTCCTTTGCTCATGGTCAAGGTCAGTCAAGGTGAAAAGGTCAGGAGGTCATTTCTCAAGTTCAACCCAAGAAATGTTTATAAAGTTCACCCAAGGTCATCGGAGGTCATTTCAAGGTCACTACCATAACTAATGAACCATTGACGCCACCCTGAACAAACTTGGATATATAGCCCTTTACTCAAGGTCAAGGTCAGTCAGGGTCGTAAGGTCATCAACCAAGGTATAAAGGTAACTTTCAAGGTCAAACACAGAAATGTTCAAAAAATCATCCAAGGTCATCCAAAGTTATTTCAAAGTCACCGCGCGTTCGCGAGTTTTCAATAATCATAGACTATTCACATATTAAAACACAATGATATTGAGGACATAATCTAACGGTCAAAGAGTGCTGAAGTGGCTGTACCCTAAACAAAACCACAGGACAGCGACCAAAAACATTTATAAGGTTCAAATCTTGAAAGAGATTTCAGAAAAAAAATGATCTTCTAACAATAATATCCACAATATTCAAATTTTATCTGATAAAGTTTAATTTCAATTTATTTTTAAAAATGTTCACAGTTTTGGTTTCCTTGTTGTGTTTATATAATGTTATCTTAAACGTTTTGTTGCATGTTCTCAGCGCTTTGTTCTTCTAGAGGACGTTTTAACATGAAAATCCCTAGATTTATCCGATAGCTATCAAATACAGTGAGGGTCTTATAATTCGGAAACAGGGGCCGGTGTATCTTCTATTAGTTGGGTCATCTGGAGGACTCCCATGACCATGGAGAGCGAAGGTTGGTTTCTCAATGGATTTGTCATCTTTGAATGTTAATTAACGAAATTAGCGAGGCTGCCTCTCTCAAAAGTGTGGGCAATTTCCGTGGGGGGCCAAAATCCAAAATGGCTGCTGTCGGCCATTTTGAAATTAGGGTTTTCATGAGTTTGGTCTACAACACTGATCAAGATGTGCTTTATGGGTTTTTTGAGGTCTATAGGAATTCATATTTAACATCAGTTTTACCATTTGACCTCGTTTTGACCTTCAAATCCAATATGGCTGCCGTCGGCCATCTTGAAAATGAGGTTTTGGCGGCCATCTTGGACTGACATTGGTAGCCATCTTGAATTTGAAGGTCAAGATGGGGTCAAATTATAAAACTGAATTCAAATCTGAGTTCCTTGACCCTAAAAACCATGAAAAGCACATGCTATTTAGGTCTGTAGGTAAAAGTTCCTAGACTTCAAGAACCCCATAAAGCACATCTTGATCAGTGCTGTAGACCAAACCCTTGTTTTTTGTAGAAGCAACATATGCATACAAGAAGAAAAAGCCCGTCATACCATTGATGCTGGAATCAGACTACCAACCAGAAGGGTGGCTTGACATTCTGATTGGTACAAAGATGTACTACAAGCTGTGTTCTGATCAAGAAGTGAAGAAGAACATGGACGAACTAAAGAAAGCTATCAGCAGGCAGTTCTCACAACTTGGAATCAAAACTGGTGGTAAGTGCATCAAAGTTAAGGATATCGAGATGCAAGAAATTACGTTTTGTAGTAGCAAGGACAGGCAACACTTGGAACCGATACATGATTGCATTAAACATTTCGGAGATATTGGGTCGCCTTGTCGGAATTTAAGCAATTTGGCGTTGAGAAATGAGCCCGGACGCTGTGCATGCCTACACTCGGCAAAAGGACACAATTGCGGGCGTGGCTACCCAAAATTAATTTTGTAAGCAATTGTGATTGACAGCGGGGAAACAGTGGTAATATATAGCGGTAGTATATGCATAATGATGGTATCCGGGTGGTAAACGGTATCAGTTCATTAATGCAGAATTTTATCGTACTGAGTTGGGTATACTATCATCGGAGAGGTTGATAAAATAATAGGAGATGAAAGTGGCTGATTAAAAAGTGCGCCAACCCCGGTGGCAGTGGCGTAACTCCTATGGTCCCAGGATGTCTGCGCCCGCGGGCACTCGGACCAAGTGGGTACCCGGTAAAAAGGTAATAAAATGGGGTAAAGAAAAGGAAAACAAGGAGGAAAAGAGACGATGAAGAAAAAGTAAAAGAATCACGGACTAATCTTGCAGCTTCTTCGTTAGTGTCGTTAAACACATGACTTGTCCTTGGTGCCTACTTGTAGGTGTGAGGGTATGATTTTAACAGAAAATATACCAGAGTTTAAATAATTGATCCTTGGGAGTTACACCCCTGCAAATACTTTATTTTTTTATTATTTTTCCCATTTTTGGCAGCCAAACGTCAAATGTTAAACCTTGTCTTTAATATAATTTGATAAAATGTGTTGAATTTGAATAAAGAATAAAGTATTATCATGAAAAATGGAATATTAAGTCATGTTGACCGACATTTTTTTTTTGTTTTTTTACAGAATCAGTAAAATCAGAGAAATCTGAGACTACAGCCAGTGCCAAGACACCTGGAGCGCTTTCGTGGTCAAACAAACAAGTGCTGAAATGGTTCGATGAAATTAAACTGCCGCAATTGAAAGAGGTCTTGGATTTTTGCGAAGGAAGTGATCTGAAAGATATATATGAAAAGAGCTGCCGCGATAGTGAGGCATTTGAAAAAGAGTGCAAGACAAGTTTCGGATTGGAATATAAAGATATTCTACGCTTCAAATCTGGCTTGAAGAAAATCTTTTGAGTAATTGATTAAACAATGCATAAAAGGCTTTTCAATACTGTAAATAATTTTAATTATCACTCTTTTCTAACAATCTTAGGTTTACGTCCTCCAATTAGTGTATATTCTCAAATAACTGATGGCTTATAGCTTTCGGAGCAACTAAATATAAAAAAAAATGAAATCTTAACTACTTAACATGGGAAAACTACGGCAGATTATAAGTGCCCCCAACATAACAAGTTATAGACAGGGATATGAAATAAGGGATGCACCATTAGATATCAAGGGGGGGGGCGATATGGAGTTGGGGTATGGCAATTTTTTTATTTGTCCAACCCTTTTCAGTAATTTTTCCCCTTGGTAGAGCAATTTTCTCCCCTTCCTTGGTGGGTCAAATTTTGTTTCTTAAAATGGGCTCAAAATTGGCTTAAGTTTGCAAAATTTTCTCAAATTTGGCAAAATTTCACCTAAACATTGAAAAAAAAAACCCCATGCTTTATTGTGGTTATTTTTTTTAGTTCCAGTAACCTGTTTTTCATGATATCCGTTCCAGAGCTAGAGAGACCCCTTTTTGGGCATCTCGGGCTGCCTCTGTGGCCCCACTTTTTTGAAATCTGGGCAGCACATATCATACCTTCCCAAACCAAAGTTGAGTACCCCCTCCCCTGGGCCTGGAATAGCTTGCTTGGACGCATGCTTGGAAGCCTGTTAGGTTGTTTGTACATGAAAAGTACACTGACTGTGTGGAGTACCGTGTACTGAATTTGTGGTAAAAAGTTTTCCAAAAAAACAGAAATCTACCAGTTCTAGGATTAGGACCAGGCATAAGCCTATAATACAGGGTGTCCCAGAAAAAACCTTAATGTAAGATAATACAGGCCATAACCTGACATAATGTAACCTTATTTAGTTTGTACATGAAAAGTACACTGACTATGTGGGGTACGGTGTACTGAATTTGTGGTAAAAAGTTTTCCAAAAACCAGAAATCTACCAGTTCTAGGATTAGGACCAGGCATAAGCCTATAATACAGGGTGTCCCAGAAAAAACCTTAATGTAAGATAATACAGGACATAACCTGACATAATGTAACCTTATTGTAAAGATACCTTACAATCTTTGTGTGCAATTTTCTCAGGTTTTTTGAAAAGTCAGAAATTATATAACCATTGCATTTTATAGTTCATGAATTTAACTTTAAGATGCCGTTTGTTTCATTTAAATCGGTAATGTACAACATGTCTTATCAAATATTTGGGTGGATTTTTGTCTGGTCAAGTTTCATGATTTTTGCTCCTAAAGCAGGTGTGTTTCTGAATGGAATAATAATGGGTCACCATAGAAACAATTATCATATCTGTCTTATATTTTCATCAAATTTGTTCATTTTTTAGCATTGATAAAATATAGCATGTACATAATAAATTAACGGTTAAGTGAGTAGGTCAAGGACATTTCTCATAGAACTTCATCTTTCAAGAGGAATCGTGAAATTGGACCAGAAAAGTTTACATCCAAATATTTGACAAAACATAACCTCTGTTCTAGATTACCAATTGAAATGAAACAAACGGTATCTTAAAGTTCAATTCATGGACTTTAAAGTGCAATGTTTACATACTTTCCAACTGTCCGTTAGAAACCTGAGAAAATTGCACGCAAAGATTGTAAGGTTTTTTTTCTGGGACACCCTCTAGTAATTCAGGGACACCCTGTAGTAATTCATGGGAGATGTGCATGACTTTTTTCTTATTGTGAAAAATTACCAAAATTACCAAATTCGACATGCTAAAAGATAATATCCTACAAGAATAACTTTTTGCACACTTGTTAATGAGGAACAAACAGTTCTCTTCATGCCAAAATATTAATGGTATAGGTAATGTATTGAATAAAGTTTGACGAGGATAAACTTTGTCATTTTCAGGGTATTTCCACAACTAGTTTCACTGGCAATGTTCAAAGGTTAACATTTTCATGAACAGTTTCGTACGTTGTGAAAACGTTGATCAATAACAGTTGGATCAACTTAGTTATTGAGATAATGCATGTTTGATCACTATATATTACCAAAAATGCAGCAAAATGGCCATAGTAAGAAGAAATTTAAATGTAACTTGTCCCAGGCATTGTCAACTATTGCTAAGACATATAAAGAACTCACCAAATAACTTACAATCCTTTTGAAATGTATATAATTTTAAACACTCTGTATATTTCGCAAAAACGCGAAGTAATTTTTCATCGCCCCTCTATGTATTTGTCTAACTTTACCATACCCTTCACTTGGTGGCAAATAAATTCAAATCGACCCACCGCTTCCCATGCAAATTAGCATAAATAAGCATTTTAGAGGACGCTCTTCAAAATTTTGTCCATAAAATTGTAAACGACCAACTTTTTTAAAATTTTATTTTAGGATTGTATTTGTACTTACATACTGCAAATATGAGCCAAATTTTATTGAAAAAATTCCATTAGAAAGTGAGTTTGTTTTAGCCGCCATTTTAACACGGTTTGTCCGATTTTCGAAATGTTTTCTTTGTTATAGTTCTTTTGAGGTACTTAACCTGTGACCAAAGTTTCAAAGTGAAAATCTTTCGCGAAAGCGCTCTTTCGGGGTTGGGTCCATATATGGACCCCCCTTGACCACTAACAGGCATGTGGAGGACCTTGACCACTTAAGTGTTAAGTGAAAGGTTCTATTTTCTTATTTGTTAAGTTAAAAGTTCTATTTTCTTATTAAGAGCCCTATGTTTTATCAATATAAATCCATACCTGTTTTGTTTTATGTTGAATGCTGTGTAGAATAACAGAGAAGAGAATAAATGAAGAGAGTAAAATTAACACACTTTATTATTTTACACCCTGTATAATTTTCACACATCCTGTATAATGTCAGTATCATTGTATATTTGGTATCCTTGTATAGTATGAGCTTTTAAAAAATGTATACTTTTATGGTTTTCAAATGTCCACATTTAAAATTGTGTTGAGAAATATTCCGATTGGTGATGTTTTTGTCATATAGTGGTATGTTATACTTTTTCTGACCAATTCATGACTTATGATCCTGTCAGTATTTTCGTTTTTTAATTATGTTTTTTTTTTTACAGCTCTGTGATCTTTGTAGGGCGCTTTATAAATGTTTGATATTATTATTAACTCACCATGATGGGTCACAAGTTCAAGAATGTAAAGGAAGCACTCATCAAATCCAAGAGGGGAGGATGGGGATGCAGATTGGTATACGGGTATGTGTTACGGGTTTTGGGTATAATTTCAAAAAACAAAATAATGTACCACAGACCAAATGCACCCAAACTGTAAAATCATGTTTTTAGAAACTCAAATTGCAATTTTGGCAAAATTGATCGGCTTTTGTGGAAAAAACCCCAACAAAAGCAAGTTAAAACTTTAGGTGTATAAGGTGTTTTAAAATCTCGCTTCAGTGCACGGGGGCCATTTTGGACCAATGATTTGGATCGCTTTAAAGACAATATTCTAACATTATTTATCTTTATATAGGGTGATTGGTGATTTAACAGCCCAATATAATACTTATGAAACAAAACAGATGACTAATTCGTACCAAATTTTCATTTTTAACAAATATTTCCCGCGAAAAATGTTAAATCTGCCTTTCCAAAGGTATTTTTCAATGAAATTTGGCTCATAAAAGCAGACTATAAATTAAAAATGCATTGCTGAAATAAATTTTTAAAAAGTTGATTGTTACCCATTTTAGGAATAAAACAAAATTTGAACAGCACCAAACTTTATTCAATATCAAATCAAATCAAACTTTATTCCAATAGCAAAATAACACACATGCAATATTATAAAAAAACACATCAAAATGTTAAAAAATGATATCGAGGACATCATCAAAAGGCCAATAAGACCTGACGTGATGATACCCTACAAAACAAAGTAGGCCTAAACAAACAACAGCAAAAAACAAACAAACAAACAACATACACCAAGACAAATGCTCCGATTAATCATCATTTTACCAGCTATTTCAATAACGACGCAAACGATTTGAATTCAGTGCACCAACACATGCAATTGCATAAAACAGGTTTATTGGGTAAAGCACTGGCACATATCACAGTATATTGCCAAAAACGGACGAATAACGTTCGTTTACTTAAACTGTTTCAAACACTGAAATACATGTATTTCCAAACCAGGGTACGTTTTTCGTTTGTTTCCGGCGTGATGTGTTACTGAGCCATTTTGTTGCGTTTTCGCGCTATAAAACATAGAATCCCCTTGTGCTCTAAAGTGTTAAGAACCCCGGACATCTAATACTCCGTAAACTTTCTAGCCAACCCGTACACTGTTGCAATACTAGAAACGTTTTTTGAATGATCATTAATTTAAGTATATATAGTGGTATTAGAAAAATTAAAACTGCAGTATAGCGTGACCACAGTTTTTTCAAAACACCCCCTAAAGGGTGATTATTTCTGAAGCCAAAATATACCCTTTTTCACCCATTCACACCCTAAATCGGGAATTTACCGTTACCGTTTTAACACTATAGGGTTTGAAAAAGTACCCTATTTCTTGAAAATGAGCTAAAATGGCTGTTTTTGATACACCCTTTTGTCCTCAAAAACAACCCTAATTCACCCTTTTCTTGCTCACGCTATGCCTGCAGCATTATACTTGAGTGGCCCCCCGGGATTTCATTACAGTCGGCACGTGTCCTCTAGCGTACTTTATATCTAGCCTTTAGCCCATGATATACTAGCAAAACACAGCTAGCGTGTGGTTTGATTTTAGACGCTTCCAAGACGCTAACCAGATGCTAGCTAGTTAAAATATTTTCAACTTTAAGCGTCTTCGTTAGAGTTCAGCTACACGCTAGCTGCGTTTTGCCAATATATCATGCACTCTAAGAAATTTTCCGTAAATTTTATGGTAAAATCACTGGCAATTTGGTTGCCAACACTTTACCGTAAAATTTACAACTTGCCGTAAATTATTCTACGGTATTTTAGAAATTTCCCTTAAATTTTACGGTAAAATCACTGGCAATTTGGTTGCCAACACTTTACCGTTAAATTTACAACTTGCCGTAAATTATTCTACGGTATTTTAGAAATTTCCCGTAAATTTTACGGTAAAATTCCTGGCAATTCGGTTGCCAACACTTTACCGTAAAATTTACAACTTTGCCGTAAATTAATATACAGTATTTTACTGGCCATACCAAGGGACAATATGCAGCCTTAGTAAAATAACTACAAATATACTTTATATTTAGTATATATTTTCTGTGGTGTCAAATTGTCTTTTTTGCTATAATTTACGGAACTTCCCCGTTTTTTCCACATATTTACGGTAAAATCCCGTAAAAATACGTCAAATTTACATTTCATCCGTAAATATTTTCTTACGGGAATTCACCGTTAAAAAATACCGGTTTTCTACCGTAAAAATACGGTCATTTCTTAGAGTGTGGGCTTAAGTCTTAGAGATTCAAAGAGATTCAAAATGTATTTTACTAACACATTCAAAAGCACATTCAAAACAACTTAGAATAAACAAACAGTATGTTAAAAACACAACAAAAAGAATGGTATTGAGGAGATGGCAAAAGACCAGTAAGGCCCGAAGGACCATCCCCTAAGTAGGGCCTAAGTTACACATGATAAAAGAGTATGGCCTAAAAGATACAAAAGACACATTCATAACACAAGACATGCCCCAAAAATAAATAAAAAATTGGTCATACGTTATATTAGCAAAATTTTAACTGTAATCTTCTAAAAGGTTTGTTTTACACATGTTCCTAAATTCTTTGACAGATTTAGCTTGTTTTACTTTTATATCAATAGAATTCCATAAGCCAGAACCAGATGTCCGAATCGAACGATCAGAAAATATTTTCCTCACATTGTGAATGCTATAATTTTGGGCATTTATTGTAGTATAATTGTGATACCGGTTATGTTTACGGAAATAATTATTAAATACGCATGGTAATAAATCCGCATGATGTTTATACATAAACACTCCTAGTTCTAAATTGAATGTATCATACACGTTTAAAATTGTTTTTTTTTTTTGAACAACGGATTAGCATGGCATATATAATGCTCAAATGATATTGTTCTTAATGCCTACTTTTGTAATCTATGAATTTTACTCAAGTATGTTTTGTAAGTATTTCCCCAAGCTAGAATGCCATAATTAATATAAGGTAAAACAAGTGAACAATATAAAGAATGCAATATATGTTCAGGCAAATAGTGTTCTTGAAATTGTTTTTGATATTGCATCGATGTGATTTTTCTACGTCAGCTTGTCATCGATGATAACACCTAAGAATTTGGTTTAGTTGACTCTGTCCAAAGAAACATTATCTAAATATAACATTAATTTTTTGTTTATTTAAATTATTTATGTCACTATTGTATATCGTAACTTCTGCTGAGTAATAAAAATTTTCCCCTTGAGTAAATGAGCTGACATCTACATATTTGTTGGTAATATGTGATGTACCCAATATCATATAATTGGTTTTGCTGGCATTTACTGACAACTTATTTGCTTTAAACCAGTTGCTTATTTCGCGGAGTTCCTTATATACAATCTATTTTAGACGAAATATCTGGATGTGAATACAGTAGAGTTGTATCATCTGAAAATAAAATCACTTCAAACAGGGAAGTTGTAGTTGTTATATCATTTATGTAAATTATAAATAATAATGGGCCCTATAGGGATTCTTGTGGGACTCTACATTTTATGTTTCTGTACTCGGAGTCATATGACTGATATCTTACAAATTGTTTTCTATTTTGTATATAGCTTTTGAACCATTCCAACACAATACCCCGTATACCATAGTATTCTAATTTATAAAGCAAGATCTCATGGTCGATTGTGTCAAAGGCCTTTGACAAGTCAAGGAAAATTCCGAGCGTACTTTCATTTTTTTCTACAGCATTTGTCACTTTGTCAACAAGCTCAATGATAGCCATGAAGGTTGAATGGTTTGATCTAAATCCGAATTGTTTGTCGTTAATTATATTATTTTTATCAATATAATCCATGCATCGGTTAAAAACAAGTCGTTCGAGAATTTTAAAACAGCAAGGTAGGACGGAAACAGGTCTATAGTATGAGAATAATTGTGGGTCATCTTTTTTGAATATTGGTATGACTTTGGCGATTTCAAGTTGTTTTGGAACTACACAAGTTGATAATGAGTTGTTAAAAATGATTGATAAAGGGAATGAGATTTCAGGAGCAACACGCTTTATAATCATGTTTCAAATATCATCATGCCCAGGACTTTTGTTTTGATTAAATTTACTTATAATCTTTAATACTTCATCAG
Organism: Ophiothrix spiculata; assembly: GCA_000969725.1. NCBI lineage: Eukaryota > Metazoa > Echinodermata > Ophiuroidea > Amphilepidida > Ophiotrichidae > Ophiothrix > Ophiothrix spiculata. The sequence continues at coordinate 120,461 of JXSR01S005258.1, forward strand.
GAACAATCGGTTTGAAATACATACATGTTTTTTGAGGTTGCTTAAGATAATCTAAAAACTCCTTTCCATTATCCTGAATTCCTGATGCTAGTTTCGGTCCAATATTTACAAAGAAATTATTAAATGCGTTTGATATAGTATCGGGATCCGTAACTTCTTCGTCGTTTGTTTTGAAACTACTCTGATGTTTAGTTTTATTATTTCTTCCAATAATTGAGTTTATTGTTTTCCAAGTTTCTTTGATATCATTACGATTATTTTTGAATTTGTTATAAAAATATTCTCTTTTGTATTTTCTAATTACATTGTTAAGTTTTAAATTTGATACCTCGTGTTTCATCAGGATGTTGTAACTGCTCTTTGTACAATTTGTTTTTAACTTGGATACTTTTTAAAATTCCTTTTGTATTGCTAAATCAAAGGTGATTGTGGAACTTTTCTCTTGTTAATTAACTTTACATTTTTAAAAGGTATACATTCATAATAGATTTCGCTAAATTTGTCAACAAATTCATCATAGTCAGTATCAACATCATTACAATATAACAGGTTATACCAGTCAACTTGAGATAGCTTTTGTTTAAAGTTTTCTATATTGTCATTTGTGAACTTTCTTTTAAACACAACATTTTCTGAAGCTTTGTCATATTTGGCTTCATTAGCTCTTTTGAGACTAGTCATTAAAATTGTCGGGAAATGATCAGTTATGTCCGTTACAAGAATTGCTGATAAAATGTCTTGTTCAGAATTAGTCAGAATATTAT